>JAUMHP010014099.1:0-13704 GCA_032361065.1 Enteromius trimaculatus
CCTGCATGCGAACCAACCCGAGTTCGCGAAGAGAGTGGTGTCAGATAGTACCATTGGACGTTTGCTGCCTGTTATCATCACAGTTACTTTAGAGAAATACATTTCAGACGGAATGTATCAGGGAGACAAAAACAAGCTTTCCAGCGGATCCGGAATGCGACGTGTGTCAATTACAACAGACACAGCAACACAGTCTTCCACTAACAATAACACACTGTTGTTTAGACCATCGAAAGGCAAAGACAGAAGTGACATTTTACATGAGCGGAAGAGACTCAGTCCCACTTCAACAGGCTACTACGAGGAACACAATGGAGGACTACAGATAAAAAAGGTCCGTGTTCACAAAGACTTTTGAATGAGACAATACCCTGTACTACAAGCTTTAATAACTATTGTGAGAACTGTTACATTTGTTGTGATGTCAGTGTGCACTCTCGTGTGTATAAGTGAATAAAAACTCAAACAAGCTCTCTGAGTAATCTCGTCTTTTATTTCCCAGCACATGTAAAAATGACATCCTTGGTGATGATTTTACTACTACACTACATCATCAGCACATTTCACAACACAGGATCATATAACACAACAACACTCTTGGCGATAATTTCACAAATACAGATCGTCAACAGTCATTATTTCACAACACAGGATAATTGACACCGGCTTGTTCTGTAATACTGTCGCCAGCGGGGTCAGCGTGCAGTTTTTGGGTTAGCTTTTGCCTTTGTGCAGCTGGTTTTGCAGTTTTCTTTCGTGCGCAAAGCGGCCTTTTCCACGCCACACTGAGCATTTTCTTGGCGGGTGTGGATGATCGTTTTTCTCTACAGTCTCTTTTCTGTGCGTACTCCTTGACAAGTTCCTCATAACGGACCGCACTGTCATGTTCTGTTGCGGCATGGTATGTGGTGAGAGCCTTGTGGTTCCATAGCATGTTGACAATCCCAGTTATAGGTGCGTTACCGAATTGTACGAGTGTGTCATACAGATGCTCGGGTTCCGCCATCACAATCCTGTCAACGAATTCTGTCTTCAAAGAAATCTCGCAATGCAAGCAATTCCAGAATCTGTGCGAAGGGCATGTATGCCGAGACCCACGGTGAGGATCTCCCATCGAGCTCGAACTGGCTTCGTGTGGATAATCTAAACCCCACGTGTTCTTGGTCAAAGACGTAGATCCCGTCGCGTTCAAGGTCCTCGGGCGAATCTCCCATGAGCACGTGTCCATGCTCAAGCTGTCTGAGCGTGCAGTATGCCGTGATGTGAGCAAACAACCATACTAGCTTGGCTACTTTTCTATTATAAGCTGTAGGTTGCGTGGTTTTTTTCAGCTGTAGTTCAACCCCCTTAGCCAGAGGCACCTCTAACATAGAGACCCGATTTGAGGCGAGGATGGTTTTCACCAAACTGGCAGCTGTCTCGATTTGAAACCCAGATGATATCAAATGTTTGAATAAAACAATTCTTTCAGCTGTGCAGCTGTATCTCGTGTTGTACCTCCGCACAGGGCCTATCAACGCTATGCACAAGTACGACAGCAACTGGTCATTGGTGCCCGTGGACGCTATAGACCTGAGGTTATGTTTAAGGTCGTCGACTTTAAGTTGCGCTACATCAACATCCAATTGTCTAGAGCGCTCCAACAACGACCTAGCTCTCTCGAGGCTTCGGTTCAAGGAACCGTAGTATCTGTACAGACACACCAAAGGATACGAACTGAGATACCTCGGTGCCTCCAGTTCGTCTAACGCTCTAGTGTGAGATTTCAGCTGATGGTATATTTCTTTGCCTAGAGTTTTCTGTTTGACTACCTCATCTCGCCTTTTGAGGGATTCTAGTTGCTCTAAGAACCTTAAGGGTTTCGGTCTACCGCGAGACGCGACATCACCTTCTGTCTCACTCGCAAACAAAGAGCTGTGAGGATCTAATCTCACCATTCCTCCATTTTCATATTCGAATCCCAGGAGTCTACTAGCCTCTCGGTTCACGCCATGCTTCACAGGCAAATATTCATGCCTAAGAGTGAAATGGTAACACGAGATGGCTCGCTTCACATCTTGCCAGGTGTCGTGAGTGATGTTTGATTCGAAATAACACTCGGGGCATTCTTTGGTGTCTACGGCCAACAGTGGCAACACGGGATACCGAAGCATGAGAGCAAAGAAATCCTGCAACGAATCCAAGACGTTGACAGCTTCCTCGTGTGAATACGTGATAAAGTTTCTAAGCAAAGCAGTGTACATTTCGACGGCTTCCACTAACGTGAGGGGTTGATTAGGGATCGAAGCTATGGCGAAACCCTTTTCTATACCACGCACGGCGAGCCACACGGTGTAGTCATTCACCTGACTTTCTTTTGGCTCCCGCGGCGTCGTAGCCGACAACTTTGGCTCCTTGAACAAATTCATGAACTGGCGCAGCCGGCGGTCAACAACCCCAGATACCCTACATATGCAGGCTAAGTCGTAAAGTTCTGCCGCTGTCATCACAGCGTTCTCCTCAGAGACTCTAGCGTGCCCTGCGTCAAAGTGTCCGCAATGCATGGCCTCCGCTCCTACTCCACCATGCACAACGCTAAGCCTATCCATCTAGGGTCTGTCCGTGACCGCACAGGACGTTTTATGTAGCTGCTATTGAGGAGGTGAGGCCACAGTGTAGTCAAAATGTACAAGCCCTGCTCTCACGTATGAAGTCCAGGGGTGATGAGTAGCGGGCTGAGTGCTTTGTCAATCTCGTTCGCACACACGTTTGCTGCTCAAATGCGCGTGGCAGGTCTTGAAACACACATGTTGCTAGGTTAAAGACTCTGTTGGCAGCTGTGTCGGTTCACCATACATCTCACATGTTTTCACCATCACGAGCTGGAACCTCTGTCACATCACTCGGACCAGATTCCCATCTAAATTTCAATTCTGCAACTTTAGAACAGAAGGCGCCAGGGTTCTTTTTGGACCACGGAAAGGCTCTCGTCCACGTCTCGGGTCCTCTGATCCCTTTCGGTATCCCGTATGACTTGCAGAAGTCCTTGATTGAGTGGACACAGTCTAGGTACAGTGCTGGGTCTCGACTGTCAAAATCATCTTTGTTGGAGCCGGTCTTTACGATGACATGTACACCTGGTTCGCATTGCAATCTGGAGACACTCAAAGTGTCCGCGGTCATATGCAACACCAGGTTTCCTAAGGTGTTTACACGAATGACATTGCTAGACCTAGCTAATAATACGTCTTCGAGAGATTGTTTGCCATGCTTATGTCTTTTTGATGATATGAGATAGCCTACTTTATCAGTCTTTAGAACATCCAGGCCCGGCGGCAACGTATGTGTCCAAGCTTCCACATTCAACTTTGATTCGGGTGTGAACACGGTTACGTTCCGTGATCTGAATGGACCCGTGGCGCCTGCGAACAAAGCCACAGCACGCTGTATGTAATCGTACAGACCCCATCTTGAACACTTTATTTCCAAATCTTCGTGTGTTTTCCCAGACAGCATAACAGAAGAGAGACATTGGACGAAGCCTGATGCTGAACACACCTCACTGTGAACAACCACACTGTCCTCTGACCTCGAAGGGCACGCGTACCACTGTCCCGGCTCAACTATGACAATCAAATGTGCCATGGGAACGACTGTCTCATGTTCAAACGATTGTAAGCTTTTATTAGATACCTTACAAAGACCTCTGGACCATGTCTTTTCTAAAGGACATGTAAGCACGCGTGAACACAGTGCGTCGAAACCTTGCCATGGCGTCGGATTGCGGATCCTGGCGGCCCTGGAGTCGAATTCGATTTTTCCCAACACTTCTCCTTCGTGAGAGGTCCCGCGGCTTGCACTGCGTGGCGCGAACATAGCCGGGGGAGCGATGCACAGCCACTTGACCGTGTCAAAAGTGGCGTTTCCAGTCCCTACGGCGCACAGACTTTCTGATAAAGGATATTCCCGTTCCCATTCCTGACTCTGACATGTGTCAGCGGGAGCTTTGGTGAATGTCCACATAGATTTTATGATATCGTGCCAAGATCTCTGGTTTAACACAAAACCCTCCAACGGATCCCTCTCGCCCGGGCGCATGAACATGCCGTCAACCACGGCGACCTTTGTTTTGCTCATGATAGGAGAATTCAATACATCTGGGTCAGGCCACTCTGGAGTTTCTGACTTCAGCACATCGGTCCTATACAATGAACTGCTGTTTACCACCACAGCAACAGATTCAAGTTTCTGTACCATAGGTCCCCTGCTCCGAAGGTAGAACAAAGGTGACTCTGAAGCAAAAGCTATGACGTGCCCGTCTACAACTGTGTAACCCGGATAGCGGCGAACACCAGAAGAATTGTTCATCAGGCGCAGGAAAGTCCAATCCCCCAGACTAGTACGAACTCTAACCTGAGGGCAACTGCTGACCTCGAATTCAAACACAGGTCCAAGCGTCTTGGAATACGCATTCAGTAAGAGCTCCTCTTCGTCCCCACGAGGCAACAACTCGCTGCCTTCACGCAATTCGTACGGTTGCAAGGGCTTTGGGTGGCAACACCTAGAGAGAAGTTTTTGCAGCCTATGGTCTTGAGCACACAGAAATGCGCCTGCTGTGTTAGCTCTCACTCTATGTGAATGCAATGGAGAATCTGTACCTCTGGTCCACACTGACGCACCTCTGTGTCTGGTCAAAGTGAGAAGTTTGCATTCTGGAAAACAGTTGACTCTGCAACTCTCAGCCAAATGACTCAGAAGGGCGTACACTGGTGACAGTTGACCCTTTCCGTGTACAGTGAACTCGTAATCAAGCATCATGTCGCCAATCCTCATGTCTAGCACACATGGATGCACCGACCTGTAGAACCACGTCAGACACGAACTCACGTCAAAGTTACATTTCGCTCCCCGTGTGTTGCACACTCTGGCGCAGTGTCCGAGTAACACGGCTTCGTCCAAACAAGCCTCGTAAACGAATCCGCGTTCACCCGCGGACCTGTCAGCTCTCACCATGGCGTACGGACTTGGCGACGCAGTGATTGTGAGATTGAGATAGTAATCTGAGAGAGGGACAGACGGATCATCCTCGTCTGCGTGTATTTCGTTTGCGACCTCAATGCGAGGGAAAAACTGTCCGTCACCTATCATGGGCCTCGGCTGAACAGAAGGTTCGTCAGCCGGTCCCGCAAGCCATGACGTCCTATAGGGACGTTCGCAGAGAGGGTTCCCTAGTTCAGAAGGTTCGATGTTCACGCTGAACGTACTCTGCCGTGTGCGCCTACGAGAAGTTTTGAAAAGACGCGACAGCCTCTGCTCTTCGTAACCTTTGGCGTCTTCGCTACATATAGCTTGCTCCATCCTTGACATTTCAGCGAGTGACCCGCTGCTACGAATCACGCCAACCGGTGCCCTTTTAGGGGAGTAATTGAGCTGAAAGAAACAGTCGCTGCAGCTGAGCAGAGGAGAGGGCAAAGTCCCGGACTTGCTCTTGGTTGTGATTACACACAGGTCATCTGTAAGCACCGTAGCCCTGCCTCGCCATCGAAGCTGAGGTGTAACCCCGCGTGTCTTTGGGAGCCTCACCAGAGCCCTCTCCGAACCGTGCTTTGTTTGAAATAGCCCGCATGCTCTTAGTATATTGAGGTTCACGATTCCGAGTGTGCGCATGCCAATGGTAACGGCCCTGAAACTAGAATCGCTGTCTGCTCCCCCGTGACCAAAAAATACGCAATGTCCTATGTTTATTGCAGGCCGTTGGCGAACACCCTCTGTCGCTGCAGCGAGGGCTGAGGTTTGAGACTCGCCTTCATCCTCGCAACAGTCTTTTCTGTCGCAATCAGAATCACAGTCTCCAGGGGTACATTTGCATTTACCCTGGCCTCGGCTATGCTCGTCGTTCGGCAGATACCCCTGACATCTTAATATTTCATCTTCAATGTCCTTGCTCATCACCCTCTCCACGCCTGTGAATTCCAAAGCTTCAAAGTCCCAGGATGTGGGGTTTAATGGTACAACGTCCCGAAGTTCTGGCAATACGCTGTCAGCAGCCACAGTGACTTGGAAACAACTTTTTGCTGGCAAAGACACTGTAGTCGCTAGTGAAAGATATGACATGAGTACAACCTGAGCCTCTTTCAGACCCATTGGCTTTGTGTACAACAGCTTCATTGGATCGGCTGCTCGTTGATCTTCTTTGAGGCAAAGCGCTCTGAAAAGAACTACGGCGTACATGACAGCAACGCCTCCGGGAAAGCGCAAGCGGTTAGGCGCCATTATCTCCATGGTTTTTGGAATCAGACACACAGACTGGTCAAATACGTAGCTCTGTGATCTGAGAGGCCCCCGGACGACGGCGTCGCAACCTGGAGATTGTACGACCCGTAGTGTTGGCATTTCATCCGTGCCAACAGCGTCCCCGCAATGTTCGTGGTTTCTTGTTGTGCATAACACAAGGGGAGCTGCGCCACGATGAGAGCCAGAGTCCACGACGATAGCTGAATGGCCGGAGGGGAACCATTCTGTCATATACCCAGTAGGGTTAGGGGCGCCTGTCGAGGTTTCTCTTGACACGAACTTAGATTTGTTTTCATATGTCGTTGAATCGGTTTGAGTCTTGGGTGTGACGACCAGGACGTCTCTCAGTACGTGTCTGAGGACTAAGACGGTTTCGTTTTCTGAAACGATGGTAAAACCGCACGGCAGTCTAAACATGTCTCTCAAACACAATAGCCCCAAGTGGACCTGGGTTACATCCGCTGCAGTTTTTGAAAGAACACAATCTTGATGTTTCAACGGACGCCTCAAGTGGGTGTCCTGAAGGGAATCAAGTTGCAGAGGATGTAAGTCTCTGAGGTCTAAATTCCTAACTCGATCAGGGAGAACACATTTGATTTTATATTCCCTCCCAAGTCCACAATCACCTAACGCCAAAGAACACATTGTGCTTATCGTCTCTTCTCTGCAACTCTCGTCGAATATCAGACACATTTCGGTCTTCCAGGATGCGACAAATGTGTATAGAGATAATCCATCTGTTGTGTAGATTACACCAGAGTCTACCTTCAGACCTCGTATGTCACTTTCCTTGACATTGAAACAAGCGTTCCAACTCAAACCAAAATGTGGAACGGTTTCACGGCGTGAACTGTGACTCACAATCAAAGCGGGCAACGCTAGGTCCTGCCTGTGGTCCATTCGAAAAGCTACGGTCTGAAACACCGACATCGTATCTCTGAACACAGCGAGAGACTCATGCTCTTCAGCTATTTTCCTAGGAGCTCTCGGGTCAGTGAAATGTTCGATTTGCAGTATGCGACTCAGTTCGTCGACAGTGGTGAACGTTCCTTCGCCCGTGCGTGCTCTGTAGACAGTGCAGTCGCTCGGTGGGAAAGCCGCCGGCTGAAGGTTTCGCGTGTTAGCTTCGTAGAATTGGCGACATCTAGATACAAAAAGGATCATCCATTCGGGGTCTAACTGGGCAAACAGGTCCGCCTGCACGCCAAACAGTTGAGCCAGCTCAGCGTCTGAGAGCTGGGTTTTATCTGTTTTCATACAAGTGTACACATACAAGACATACTTATCACACATGCGAAGCGGGGATTGTGGCGTTCGAACATTGGCCATCCTCATAATTATTGCACAAGTGAAATTTTGTGCAGCTATGACCGAGGTTGACCCTGGCACATCGCTTTGGAAGCGGGGCTGTTCCACTGATCATTCAGCACCTTTGAGCGTCACATTGACTAATGCGATAAATGCAATATTTTTAAAATACAGTACATCAAAGAGACAAGAATCTATGTCTGTATCCGAACAAGGTAATTCATCATCATCATCATCAGACCACGAAGAGGATATGTCGGTTGTGAATCTAGGTTCAGTTGTTTCAGACGTAGGAAGTTTGGATTGCATAGGTGATATTGAATGCGAAACCGTGAGTATGCACTCTGTAGAATCTCAAATCCCCAGGCGTGAAAACCCAACGCGGCGCTGGATAAGATTTGACGACAGCGATAGTGACGAAACTATGTCAATAACGCGTTCAGACTCAGAGGAAGACGACCGTGTTTTCAGTGGTTGTGGTGATCGTCAAGATAAAAACACATTACCCGCTTGGAAACAAAAGAAATGGTCTACAAATGGCGAACGCGGCGATTCGAGGGACCGAGCGGGACGACCCAAATACAGATGCATGGGTTGCGAAGCATACGACGCACACTGCAAAGCTGCAGCAGATAACTACAGACGAACGTTAGCTAGTTACACCAAAACCGTCTCAGAACTCATGCTCGGTTTTAAGAAGGTCCTGGAAAGGTACCCAGAACTAAAAAGCGATTCGAGCGACGAACGTGTTCACTACATGGTGCAGGCTGCGTTAGGACGTAATACTCTTGTGCGAGAGATGGTGCGTTTGTCAGCCAAAAGCCTCATGACTCGAGAGGACGCCGGGCATGTCGACAGAGAGACCAATGAGTCGATCGTTTCTGTTCACGAGGCCCTCAACTCTTGCTACACGGACGGCGAGGCTCTAAGATTGATACTTGAACGTTACGCTGACCTTTATGTGCGCTACATACAGGTGTGGCGTGACTTGTCGAATAAAGTTTCACAAGACTTAACTGTAATGGAATTTGTTAACTTAACGCAGGGAAGGCCGGGTGTGACCGCAGACGAACCTTTGAGCGAGGCAAAGGCTTACATTGCCCGCATGCTGAACAAGGTGTCCTTGCTCAGTCCCAGGAGCGTGGGGGAAGCCTGTGCTCAGATATTAAAGAGTGTAGATTATAAGCTTTCCGACACGATGAGACGTCACCAGGCGCACAAAGACATAGTAGACACTGCAATACAGGACATTCGCGAGCTACTAGACCGTGAATCTCAGAAGTGGAGCTGGGACTGGCACATGAATGACCTGTATTTCGAGATTCGATGTGATTTAACCGTACTTGACACTTTAGTGGGCATCGGCAGTGTTTCTGTGAAAACGCTGTTGCATGAAAGGCTCCTGCTTGTCTCTCAATTGAGAAAGGTAAACAGAACTCAAGGTACTGTTGAACTGGAGCTTAAACAGGTCCGCTCTAAACTCAGAGATTCGGAAAAAAGGTACAGATCCCTGGTGACCACTCCACACATGTAAGTGTATATTGCCCTTTTGGCATATAAAATGTACTAATTCAACACCGCTCGTATTTTGAGGAAGAATAATGGATCGCAATTGCGATTACTTGGTGTACGATCCAGTGAGACGGCCTAACAAAGACGACGAGGACCCATCGCTCATTTGTCCCTTGTGTACAGATGTTAAAATCCAAGATAATGTTCTTCATTACAACATTGCTGTCGGCACACCAGAGATACAAGACGATGAGCCGCTGTTGGGCTCTATGGTGCAGTACTTAGATGTTGTGACCAGTGAGCAGGAATGGCTCACATTGGAAAGCCAGATCACTCAGTCTACTGCGATCTGCTACGTAAAGCAGGGGAGCGTGATATCACTAAAAGGGCACATACACATGAAAGATGTACCACCCAACGGTACGTGGCTCTCGACAAAAGACGAGTGTCATAAATCCGTGTCGAGACTGACGCTCGCAGGCCTGGCTTGCATAAATTTTCCTGAATTAAACAGGATGGTTCTGGAACAGAAAAACGACGATGGATTGTTACACTTGACAAACAAGTGGCTCCTGCATAATAACACTGTGAGCGAAGGCGTGGAACTGTTTGGTCCGTTTGCGAGCGACGCCTTGTTAGCTCCTGTGCTGCACCAAATTCTGCGGTCGGAATGGATCCAAGAGCGCAAAGGGCTACACGCCACAGATGTGGCTCTACAACCCGGTTGGGCTCAAGAGTTTTACGACTTCAGGTGCCTACCTATGACTTCACGGGGTTCAGCCGTGTTCTCTCACAACCGACAATGTCCAAAATCCTTTAGCGGACATTGTTCGGAATGCACCAGTATAATAATCTCCATGATGAAGTCTTGCTCTTACACGCCGTGGTCTGCGGTACAAGCAATACGGGCGTGTGAAACTGAAGTCAGCGAGGTCGACTGCGACTATTGTAAACATAGACTTTTGGCCTCATGCGCCTTCCTCGCAGAGTGTGCCGCCAGAGAGGCTTCACTGGAAAGAGATTGGCTGGTACGCAACGAAGCTGTGATACAGCTTTGTTGGATCTTATATGAAATACACAAACCCAAAGGGGAAATCACGGACCTCAACAACGCGTGGTCAGATGCCATAAGTGTACACTCGATAAAGTATCAAGACTATGAAGTGCAGAGAACCTACAGCATAGATGAACTGGTTGTCATGTTCGCCATAGATCACTTGCCCATGTGCTTAAGCAAGGAGCACAGAAACGAAGAGGGTGATGTCTCGTTAGAGCCAGACACACACCTAGTAAACAAATTAGTCGAAAACACGTCATATTCCTTGTCAGGAGAATCCGGACTGTGTTGCGTTAAAAGCGACTACTTTGATAACATACATACAGCTGTTGACATCTTAGATAGTGTCCACAAGAGCAACGAAGCTAGAGCTCCAGATCTCGAGTCTCTGACATTAGCTCTCGTGTCTCGCTTCCCTAGAGTGGCTAACGTCGCATTGCCTTGTCTCACATTTGAGCCACCCCACACACATATGTTCAAAGTATGGCCCTTGTTCGTCAACCCGACCAGGTCTTGCTATCAATTGTACAAAGCCCTGTCTATGCCCGCAGACCCCAGTCCTGTATACGTTTTTGAGCTTTTGGCGAGATCTTGGCGACGTGTGGCGACAAATACACTGGCGTCGTTCATGCCGATGACCACGGGCGAGATCTATCGCGTTGAACGCTCTCATTATACTAAGTACATGCTGAACCCCCTCAACACCCTTGTCACATTGAATGTAATAAGCGAAGAGGAGCAGGAACTCATGATCAGAGCTTTGCAAGCTGGAGTCCTGCCTTGTTTCGCGCAGCGCCGCGACTGCGTGCCCAGCCGCTTAATAAGCACAACGCTAGCCCTGGCGTTCGCAGGCTGCGGCTTGAGAGTGTTTGGCTCTGATGCACAGAATGGTTGTCGCGAAAACCACAGAGGTTTCGTCAGTCTCACGGCTGCGGGTTTGTTATACTTTGCCGCGTGGTACGTGCTGGTATACACGGGAGCTATTCATTTGCATCCCACTCTGAAACTGAAACTGTCACACTCAGGGTCTGAAGCGGACAAGCTCCTGTGTTTGGCTTTCGAGAGCTCTGACGACATCACGAGATCGCCCTTGTATAGAGGCCACAACATGGCCAAGGCTCTACAGTTGGTTTTCAGCAACACGCTCCAAGCTACCACATTGCTGCGTGTGACACAACTGTATGTTCCTGAGCTGATGACACAGTGGTTTTATGCCAAACAAATCAACTGGATACCTGCTAGCGTCAAGAGTTCAACAGAGAGCAGAGACATATGGTTCGCCAGAACTCACGGAAGAGTAGAAGATTTCGGTCCACCTTTTGTATACCTTGGCAATATAGCACATGGACTACACAGTAGCATTTTAGGAACAGTGCGCACAGGTACCAGACGACCTGTCGCCAAGGCGTTGTGCGATTCGGAGTCAGAATATGATCTGTGGTGCAACACCCTCTGGTTGTCAGATAGCTACCAAGATGAGAAACTAGAGGGTACACTTCGAGCTAAAGTGAGGCATACGGATGACACCTGTGATATGTACCAGGACATATCACCTCATAGTGAACATAGTGACATATTGAACTCACCTCAAATGTCCATTCTGACACAACAGCCAGACGAACTGGAGGATGACGTCTCCGAAATCGACGAGGCTGAAACCCCGGATTTGAGTGTTGCTGATCATTTGCATGTGTGCGCAGGACTGATTGTAGACAAAGCTGCAGCAACATCAGATTGCGAAGAGGATTTCCTAGCAATACAAGAGAACCAAAATCTATTAGATACATCTGTGATTAGGCAGACACCATGTGTTATAACACCTTGCCTGACTAACATAGCATCAACTGAATGCTTCAAAATGAAAGGGGACATTGACACTGATTTACCAACAGAGCAGTGTAACACGTTAGTGCAGGCACTCTGGATGCTGATGAAGACAAAGACTGAGAACATTGATGTCAATGTGTCGAAAGAACCGAAAACTCCAGAGGCTTTAGCTGTGATGATCCATCTCGCTGTGAAATGTCTCAATTTCATGAAAACCACTAAACTAGCTGTTTGTAATGACATTATAGCTTTGAGCAGAATGTGTCATGCAGAAAAAGATTTTGTTCCAATATCAGCAATTGCCGGGGGTATGTTTGGCGTGAACATGCAATTGTACGCAAACGGGCATATATATTATGTGGTGAATAGCCATTATCAACACTGGGCCCCTGGGGTTTTATGTTATGAAGACGGCTCATGGCACGTGAAGAGGTCAAAGACTTGTGCAACCGATTCATGGGTGACAATGTTGCATGAGAAAAGTTCTAAAATATGCCACCATTCGGGTACATTGGCTGCTTACTGCAGACTCAACAACCTGAAAGTTATCACTGTGCCCAGTGATAATTATTGCGGCTTTCACACCGCAGCTGAGCTATTAGACAAAGGTTCTGGTGGAAGCCCCAGATTCAGAGAGAGCGCCATTAAAAAGACTGTGCAATACATTATGACAAAAGCGGCTGGAGATGTCACTAGTACATATTTCACAGCCAATGCGCTTAAAACAGAAAATGACCTAACAGCTCTTCTTAATTCAGACAAGCGGTGGTTGACTACAGAAGAGCTGACATTTTTATTAGCTGCTTATGACAAGACTGCAATATCAGTAACAGAGAATTCGTATCCTATATATGATTGTCAACATGTGTATTTTCTTATAAAGTCAGGTCATTTCGAGCCAATGGTTAAAGTGTCAAATGAATAAAACAAATGCTTTGTGTGTACTATGTTTTTTATTTACATATTCAGCTCCTTTTCAAATCAACTTGTATATATTTATAAATGTGCATACACTCAATCAGTATATAATGACAAAAGATAAACTATAACTATAAACAATAATTCTATGTACATGCCTCACACAAAAGATATACTTTGGTATAACGTGAACCTATGACAAAGGCGTTAGATTTTGTAAAACACGCTTACAGACATAGCAGCGTTGTCAATGGTCTTAAGATCTCTCGCAGTTACTGACAATTATTGTCATTGCGAACTCTTCGGCGTCTGCCTACTTTGCGTACAAATTTGCGCGTTGGATGCTGCTTCATAATGTTAACAGAAGTCACCACTGTTGCCTTGCCAAACATGTGAGCCATTGGCAGTGGCTCGTGTTGTATGGGATGCACAAGTATTACCCTGTTCCATTTTAACTGCTGGTTGTGTATCTGTACACGAAATGGTCCGTAAGGTTCTGTCAAAGTGTGTGTGGTCTCTAGCAAAAACGGCTCGTATCGCAGGCAGGACCCTAGTATGAACCACTGTCCTTCAATGGGCTCTCCTCGCAGGAGTTTGTACATATCAGCAAAAACCGAATCATCCCATTCTTCATCTTCAGGGTTTTTGAAGTACTGGGACAACACGCACGGCACATTAGCTTCCAAGTCTAGCTGCAGTAAAGTGTTACGCATTGCAACCAGACCTAGCTTAACGTCGAGGGTAACATTTGGGTTACGGCCCTGGAGGTCGAATATGGTGTCAACCAAACAGCCTAAAAAGTCCAACCT
>JAUMHP010014259.1:0-15071 GCA_032361065.1 Enteromius trimaculatus
ATCTATCTATCTATCTATCTATCTATCTATCTGTCTATCTATCTATCTATCTATCTATCTATCTATCTATCTATCTACACACATGATACATATCCTACTATAAACTACATTCCGAATATTCAAATATTTACATTTATTTCTATAATTATTAGCCAAGCTTGGCTGTATTTAATTGTATTTATTTTAATGTAATTCTGAATCCACTATGCTTTGTTCTGTCTGTTGTATCTTTTTCAAATTTTAGTTAAAATAATTATCGCTATACAGCCTCTATGCACACCTAGTTTTTTCGCTCTTACTATATCATGTAGTTTATAGCATAGTAACAACAATATTACATATTATACGCACTTGGTTTTTACCTCTTGTGCTATTTAGACATCGTTTATAAGACAAAAACACCCCATAAAACAAACGAATGATTCCTGTCAGTGTAGTGTGACAAGACAGTGAGATTGTTTAGGCAAATCCCAGCGACCGCGCTGCGCTGCTTTGAATTTGGCTCTCCAACAGCGCGCATGCGCAATCTGCGGCACGCTGTGCTTCTCTAGAGCAGCTGTTTGGGGTTTGAAATTCCAACATGGCAGAGGCAGTGGTCAGTCTTCCCCACACTAACTTGGAATGGTTTCAAGTCGCTTAACCCGCACAAGCATTCATCAGCGAGCCCGTCGGATCGATGCCGCTCTAACCCGAGAGGTTATCCTGTCATACTAACAGGTAAGAGTTAACCCGGCTATTTCCACCGTGATTAGGAATTTAACTGGACTACAGGAGAGGAGCGCCTGCCTGCCTGCCTTTATCGCAACGCATGTCCAGTCCATGCATCACCGGGCTGAAATGAAGCGCTCGCGCTGCCTGTATCTTCATGCGGAGACTGTGTTTTAATGCGAGATGTGATCGCGCGTGCAGCGGGATGTATAAGCTTGGGCGGATGAAGTTGGTCAGTAATAGTTGAATATGATTAATTATGTCAGTATTAGACTTTGCATTGGAAAGTGAGAGTGGGTGGGGTTGAAATTCTTACAAAGTAACTTTCTATTGCACAGGAACCGCATTATACACCATTATCGTCTGAAAAAGTTTTTGCAGCTTTTCTTTTACGCGCGTCATGCATTTTTCAGTGCTTGACTTTTCAGCATAGATATGTTGTTAAAGTAGATAGACATGCGATGAATGAGGAGAATTTAGCTTCTTTTAAACACAGGGAGGTTCTGCCTCAGCTTGAGAGGAAAACTGACATGAGCTCGCTGTCGTGGTCATGTGTTTTTCCCTTCCTATCGCTCCCTCGCTCTCTCCTCCTCTCTCTCTCTCCTCCTCCTCTCACATGTTGTCCAAGAGCTTTTGTTGGTTTTGCCTTCTTAATTATATGCATGTAGGTTAAATGAATACCTGACGAAAAGGCCCCTGGTTTTCACAGTGTAATTCGATAGCTGAGAGGAAAAAGTGGCTGTAAGCAACCGTTGGAATTCACGTTTTCTTTTCTCCTGCTTTCGCCTTTGAGAAGATGATCACTAGCTCCAGTGTACATGGTACGTTGATTTATTGTTTATGTTTTGGCATACTCTTACAAAGTGTGCTTGTACGTGCACCGGCGTGCTTTGTTTAGTCAAGCGATAAATGCGTATTAGACTTTGAACAGATGCATAATATTCACGTTACCTGTTAGATTGTATGTTAATAATGAAATGGTATGCAATTTCACGCGCATACAGCACTCCTAATGTATATATCTTTATTTAACTGATGTGTTTGTGAATAAAAGTTGCGTAAATTGGCATATATTGACACGGTAATTATAAGTGTCGCAAGCTATGTTTACCTCAGTCGCCGATGTCTGTCAGAACTAAGTTGACACAATGTTAACTTACTGTCAAAATGATGACTAGCGACTGGAAGTGAACTTATTTTTTAATTAAATGGGAAGACTTTAAATATTTATTTTAATATGTCTTAAAATCAGGAATGAATCATGAATATTATTATAATCTTAGAATATATCCTATTATGTCATATCCGAGTCCGAGTACCAAAATTATTGTTTTATATTTGCAGACTGCGCCTTATTTTTTCCTCAAGGCTATAGTTGTTTTGTTCCGAATTTGTATCTAAACACTTACATTTAGACGAAAATCTTTTAGGTTTGAGTTTATTAGCTTTTTATGGAGTTGTTGTTGGTGTTTGCATAATTATATTTACATAAATCTTCAGTCAGGAGTTATTAACATTTTACATTATTCAAAACCTGTTTTTGCAGTGCACCCAAAATCTTTCTCAAACAGCTTAAAAATCTCCTTTTTGTAGTAGCTTATACAAATACAGACTGTTTTCATTTTTCAAGTCAGTTATTTAATATGGGCTAATTCAATATGAATACACAATGTTTAAAGTCATTTTAAAGAAAAGATCTGCTCTCTGTACATATTCACTTTTTAGTATCAAATGCTAAGCCCGCTTAGAGAAGTTAACAGAAGGAATGACTCTATGTGCCTGCATACATTTTTCAGCCTTAATATTGGACTTCATCCATCAGTGGGGGTTGTATATTACCACATTTTATGTAGTTCTTGAGCACACATTTGCATGAATTTTTGATGTGTGCCCAGCATTATGCACATTTTGCTATTTTTCTATAAGTGTCCTGTCTTCTGCATACTTGTGGATTTTTTTTTCCTTCTTTAGAGGCTTATTTCTGCGGATGTTGACAAACACAAAATTTGAGGTCAGGAATTGATCTGTTGAAGGTTATGCCACTGTCAACGCCAGCTTGTAGTGCTTGGTTTTTTTTTTTATTTAATGTATTTATTTTTTTGTATTTTATTTATTTATTAAGGCAATTGCATGTTGATTAGTTTGAAATGAATTGAATGAACTTTTCATATATTTCCAACATTCGGTTCTCACTCTCAGCCGACTAAACTAAACAAAAAGCACAATCTCTCATCCGTTTTTCATTTTTAACATTAGAAGTTATTTTCGGTAAACCCCTTGCATTTGCATTTTGTTATTTAAAAACACAATTAAAATTGCCTGGCGAAGACTGAAGTGTGTTTTCCAAGCCTCTTCAACTCTATCAATAGAAAAATGCACTACACGATGAGTGATTTCATTACCGTAGAGTGTTTTTTGTGATGTGTTTTAATCAAAGTGGACATTGAGCATGTGTTTTTTCTTTCCTGCGATGAGGTTTAATAAGCCATTAGATGTGTAATGTACTACAGTTAGCAGAGGTATATTAACACAACAGGCATCAGTGACCTGATTTAGCTTCACAGATACGAGTTTGAGGTGTAAATGTTATTAATAAGTATTACTTTAAGCTTTTAATATGATACTATTTTGACTAAGTGATGTGCTTGAAGTGATTCCTTGTGGGCGCAGCGAGCGGTTGACGTGTGAAAGCGCTGTTATTGTTAACTCGGTCCCGATTTAACCCCAGGCTGGGCTTTATGAGCATGTTAAACGACACGACAGCTTCACACACTCCTGATTGCACGGCACGTCAGTTTGTGTGAGTCCGTGTGTGTATGTGTAGCTGTGCCTGTGAGTCCGCAGGGTTGACATGAAACCTCATGTTGAGTTTTGTGGTGTGCGTGATGACAGATGCTGACCCCTCCCCTTTTCAGCACCCTCTTTGCTTGATGTATCTAGTGTTGACATTCTAGCACAGGAATACAGGCAGATCACTATATACACAGACCTATGGAAGACGCTCTGATTCGCACGGCTGATGTGGCAATTAGCAGATGTGTGCTTGCAATAAGACTTAAGCTTACGTTCGGGCAATATTTTGACAAGATGCAATCATATAGTTGTAGTGTTGGCTTTAATGTTCATTAGCTTGTACTTTTGTAACATTATCTGTAATTTAGCTGCATGCATCCTGCAGTTCATTGTATTTACCATGTTGTTTTTTGGCAATTTTTGCACAAATGCTTTAAAATTGGTTCAAAGTACACAGTTTTTCTATTAGGGGAAACATTATCATACTGTTCAGTTTTGACATTGTCATGCTGTAAAAATGCTTTTAAAAGCATTTTAAACCTTTTCTCCCCTAATTGTTCTGTGATTATTTTACATGCAATGTTAAATAGTGTCATTATTTTGTTACATTTTTATATATGCACGATATTTTATAATTTCCGATTTTTTTCAAAATCCATTCTTGCTAATGAAGGCAAATAATTTGCAGCATTGTATTCACTGCATATAAATATGCATCTACAAACAAGCCTATTTCTATTTTGTAATATACAATAGCTTTAATACACATTCATAAAAACGTTCATTCAGTTGGAACAGGGTGTTTAGTTGTTGTTGTTGACTTGCTTGTTGACTGGATGTTTTAATATGGGCTGCAGCTCAGCAGCAGCATTGTTCATCAAGGAAACAGTTGAATTCTCACATCTGGCATGACCAGTCATATCTGTTGTAAATATAATATTTTTCAATATGCAGATTTCAATTTCCTTCTGTTCAGCTGGGTGACAAATTGCTCTTTTACATATTCATGTGTGGCCATTAACGTTTGGAGGGTGCATGTGAAATGCACTGTAGTTTTTAAATAGACCAGCAGTCATGTACACTGTGAAAATGATTTGGCAGATAACCTAAAACATTTGATCTGGATTTACGCAGGTCAGTTACTCTATATTATTTAATAAGCCAGAATAAAGCTGAACTGGTTAGTCTAACAATATGGAGAGGAGAAAAACAGATGAGTGAGTTGCAACTATTCACTTTTTACATTGAGTTTTTCTATTGATCCATATTTGACATGCTGAGCTTTTTGAATGCGTCAGACTGGGATTGTGAGCTATTACTCATCATGGCATGATATGGAGAAATGCGTGCGTGTGTTTAACATTAGATTACAGTCTTACTAATTGATTTTTTTTCCCTTCACGTGTTTGTATAAGACAGGCTAAACATAAAATGTTCCTAAAAGCACACTAGTAATAGTATAGTATTTTTAAATATGTTTTTAAATCTTTAGCAAGTCATGTACAGGTTAGGGGTGGGTGGTATAAAAACATGTATGTGTAACTTTAGATCACAGTAACTGTATACGTCACAATATATCGTTATTTTTGCTTGAAATACTAAACAATATATTGTATATTAAAGAGCCATGGCTATGTATATTTATATGTCTGGATGATCTATTGAAGAAAGCAAAAAATTTACAAACAAAACGTAAACTATGTACAACAAATATTTCAGACTCTAAATTCTAATTGGATGTGCTGCGATTACGATATGCACTGGGAAAAAAATAATTGTATTTATAGAAATTGTTAAACTTCACACATTTAATGACAAAGAAACGCATGAAACTAAAAATATTGAAATAGGTTTTTTTTCTTGCTTTGGCTTAGAAAAGTCACTTTTTACAATTTAAACAAATCTGCAGTGCGTATATGTAGCTTTTGTATATTTTGGTGTTGCAATTTTTCTTCATGTAGAAACTGTAAACTAGCCTAGACCTATATACACTACGGTAGAGCAAAGCCTGTAGCACCACAGTGCCCGGTATTGGAGATTTCGAAGCCCAGCTTTGGCAGAAGTCGATGCCGTCGGTGCGTTAGACGTGTAAGTGGCCCGGGCCTCCTGGGATTGTTTGTATAAATGAGAATGACAGGTTTTATCTCAATCTAATGGTGACAATTAAAGGGAACCTTCAGACTAACTCGGCTCGCTGGCGGATGAGCACCTTGGGGGATCTCGGGGGCCGTTTCAAATTGATGAAACACTCATCCGTACAGACGGATACATTTGTCAGTCTGTGTAACAAATCTTATTCGGTACCCCCTGTCTCCGTTTCAGACAAAAGCCCGGCTCAAATGAAATCAGTAGCGGCTTGTCATCTTTAAGCAAATATGTTAAGCGTCGTCTCGCACGCTTTTCATCCGAACGCAGAGGAGGACCCCAAGGGAGACGGACGCGTGCAAAACGCAACAAATTTCATTTCCACGCAGGGATCCATCTCTCCCCGGCTCTCTCTTGTGGCAGCTGGCTGTGTTATCTTCGTATGATTCGCTGTGCGCTGACAATTCTTTCACTGATCTAAGTTAGAGTGCATTTGGAAGTGGTTGCAGCTGTCTGTTGCTATACTGAGAGATGTGTTTGCTCTACTGCAAAGATGAAGGACCATGAATCCTTGACATCCCCCTCCCGCTCCTCTCCACCGGCTCATTTAGACACTTTCTGTCTGTCGGCCTCTCTCTACCTCCCTGGTGGTGACTGACAGCATGCGGGATGTATGTTTTTTAAAATGCACATGTGCTGTAGGCCTTTTCTGATTTCTGCTGGCTCTGAAATTATCCTCCAGAGTCGTGCCAGAACAATGCATCCGTATATTATTCTTTAAACGTAAGCAAACAAAAGGAAAATGCAATTCGGTACGTTACTTCATTATTAAATGCTCGCTGTACTTGGATTTGTAATGATTGCGTGGTTGGGATTCTGTCTGTTGTGCACCGTGTTGCAAAAGCAAGAAATATAAGGCGGTAAATGTTGAGATACCACACAAAAAGACTGTCAGATGATGTAAAAGATGTGGCGGTTGGTCGTAAACCTGAATGGAGGTGAAGTGCCCTCATCTCTCAGGAGTTTATCGGCCTCTCCATGAGGCGAATCTACAAATGAGGACTTAAACGCGCCACACGTATTGATTTGCAGAATGCTTGATTTGATTCATTAAGCGCACTGTGGGTTATTTTTAGTCGATAATCGTGTAAGAAAAGACACTGAAAGGTGTTTGTCTCAATGTCTTCCCTCTTTCGTCGGGGTCATGCTGACTGGCTCCATGTAAATTTGCTGTTTTTAACATTTGTCAGGACGGTTTGATCTGTACTTAGCCGGCGACGTGATCTGATCAAGGGAGCGCCGTGGCGTAACTGTGATTGACAGTCAGCAGTGAGGACGCCAGCGGACTCCCGTTCATTATGATACATCGGCAGCCACTGCACACACACACACACACAAACACAAACACACTTGCTCAGCAACGATTTCACATTCTGTTGACAGGTAGCTCTGTTTTAGGTTTCACTCTATAATGAGGGATGAGAACACAAAACATTGTGTTTTGTTAGAACATGATTGCTTTTGTTCGGAGCAGCAATCATGCATGTTTGCACGAGTGATTTCTCTCTATAGTTTAGGTTAAAATGTTACAGCTAAAATTTTCAAATATCAGATTTGATATTTGTGATACGTAAATATTTCTTTATTTGTCTTGCAGTGACTTAGAGGAGTGTTTATTTATTTAAACTTTATTTCAGCCAAACAGCCATTGAAGTCATAGTTAGTGTTTCATAGAAGGAATAGTTTAATGTTTTTTTTAGTTTAATGAACACCAAGAAGGATGAGTTAATTATTCAAATTCATGTGCACCAGTATACCTTTACATTAATGCAGTAAATATGCCACAAGATTTCTATTAACATTAAGAATCATCAACCAATATATTGTTGAATTGAAGTCATAATTGATTCATTGAAATAGTTTGAAATGAACGGAACAAAATTTTCAAAAATATTTTTCAAAAGTAAAATGCACTTAAATCTAGTTAAAATAGCCATTTTCTTTGCTGTTTTACTAAACGAACAATATGGCGATGATAGTTTGATTTATATGCACTAATACAGCATTCTATAATCTGAAACTTTAGTTTACTTATATATTTAGTCATTTTTATCATACTTTTACAAAACAGTTTTAATGCATTGAAAAACACTTTTGCTGATATTAAACAGCTTTGCAAATGAATTGAGACTTTCAGACTTTGAATCAGTTTAAACTGTTTCACTGAAGTTAAAATCTGTTGTCAGAAGTAAAATGCAGTAAGATGCAGTTCAAATAAACCAGCGTTTTCTTTACTGTTTCTTTACTGTATAAGCAAAAAGAATTATAGTAATTTGTTGAATCAGAGTTTGGCTCAATTCACTGAATCGAACCGTTTGACCTGAATCACTGAAATCGGTTCACTGAATCACACAAACCAGTTCTAATGCTGTTTAAATCAGATACAAACAGTTAAAACTATCATAACATCCCTAAAAATGAACATACTCAGCCATAGTTCAGGTATAATTCAGAGAAACTGTGCAAGTGTGCTTCTCTATGTTTTGTTGAACCCACAGCGCTGGGGATAAAGCGAACGCTCCTTTCGTGTCTCAGATACAAGTTAATGCAGAACCCGCATTTCAAACAAACAATGTGAATTATTAGAACAGAACATAAGCGACGCTCTCGTCCTTTCTTTTTTCTGCCATTTCAAACAGTGAGTCGGAGCTTTTGTTTTCGCCGTCCCTGGTCACTAAAGCTGTCTAGATACATAAAGCGAAGTGGCAGCGCACTGCCTGTTGGGGATTGGTTGCGAACACTCAATCCCCTGGTGGGAAAAACCAGTTTTAGCAGCAGAACTGTTAATCTAGGCAGCGCGCAGATTCTCCCGCGTTCCCACATTTGCTTGAGTAATTATCATACCCCCAGTGGCAAGGAGAGAGACATCGCCTTAAATCACTGATGTCTTCATTACTCTGTTTACATTTTAATTAGACATACTAAACTTTTTGATTTTTAATGGGCTTTGCAGAACAAGACACCTTCTCTTTAGTCGAAGGATACGTGCTGAGAGCGAACCTTGCACCTCGTCATGAAAGACAGTCTGCACTTTTCTGAATATTTAACGTGCAACAATAATTATTTCTGCTCCGACCTTTGAAGCAAGACTGTTTGGTTTTGAAGCACAGCCGACTTTTGATGCATCACAAGTGTTGTGAGTTGCAGGTAGCTGCGACGCCTTGTTTTGGTATGAATTGGTTGGTTGTTTTGGTGCCAAGAGTAGTTTTGGTGATGAAAGCATGGCCGTTTTAAACAAAGGCACTTTATTTACTCGGATGCTTGATATTCAAAGTCCTTAGATGTGTTTGTTGCTGCGATCGGTCTAAATTGGGAATTCGTTAAACATAAAGTTACGGAAAAACTGATGTCAAAGGGGCTTAGAATAGCGGGGGCACGCAATAATTGTCCACACCATCTTTCCAACCGAGAAATATGTCCTTTATCATTGAACAACCTTGAGAAATGAGACGAGCAATTTCAGTTGCACTTCAAGACGTTCTGTTGTGTGTGCAGAGAGGGTTTCTATGCCTGCTGAAGTGTCTGGAAATTCATAAAGAGAAGAAACATTAGAGAAATGAATGTGACTCAGAAATAAACTGTCAATGAATTGACGCAAAAAGAAGAGTAGTATAGCCTGTATAGCCTGCGTATGCAACAAGTTTGCTGCTCACACTCCAAGGTTGTATGATAGAATTATATGTAATATCCTTGAATTTGCTTGCTCTAAAATTTCAGAGGGTTTTAAACGATGCAAAGCACAAAAGCGGTTTGTCCCTATTATTACAGCCTTGACGGGGAAGCCTCCCAGGTTCATTCTCATAGGCATCACTTTCTTTTATTCTAGGGCGCTAAAACCCCTTTCTTTAATTCATTTATTTGATGTTTCATGACATTTCAATTCATGTGAATTACCCTAAGCCGGGGAAAACATGGCAAGTGGAGATCACAGTCATTTGAAGCTCTGCTTGGAGAGGGAATTATATCATCTAATGAGAACATAAAATTGTAATTAATGTCTTGAAATTAGCCTCTGAAAAAAAAAAGAACATGTCTATTGATATGCATGGCAGAAAACATTCAGCGACTTGAATGTGAGAGCCAATATTTTGGCTGTTTCTATTTTTTTTTTTTTTCTCCCTTCGTCTGTCTTCTGTGCCTGTGAAGGAAGGAATGAAAAAAATCCTTCAGGAATGATGAATTGAGTTATCACGTTCAGCAGTTAATTGTCTCAAATTGATATTTTGATGTACTACTAAAGATCACATAAAAGCAGTCAGATCTTAATTAGGCTGATGATCACGGGGAGACGTGAGCTATCGTGCCGACGCCGTGCTCTCCGCGCGCTAACTTCCCGGCACTCTATTCGTCCTCGGCGGAGAGCGGCTGGCTGACAGGTTGGCGGTGTGCCAAAGATTGATAGGAGGAACCTTGAGTGTGGCAGAGAGGAGCCGTGTGAGGCCTGACGGCAGGAGCGGAGGCAGATGGGAAAAGTGCTGTGGAGGTTTGAGGCGCCTGGCCTTAGAAAGGACGCTGGTTTGTGCATTGCAGTCAGACCGAGGCTTGCTGGCTTTGTGGTGGGTGGTTGTACAAAATCTTATGTGATGCCATCAGTCATTTTCATGTCCTGGTTATAGTTTTGCAACGCAAATGATTTATATATATAGAAATTATGGGACACATGATTTCTGGTGATTATCGTCATCTTGACTACAGAGACCGTCTCTGCATTTGATAAATAAATAGTTCTTCAATTCTTGTCATTATACATTACTATCACTCTGTTCTCCTACTTGATAACGTTCAGTGCTTTGCTACAATCTGTATAGCTAAACTCACTATATAAATAAAATTTATGGTGATCGATGGATTGATATATATATATATAATGTATATATATGTGTGTGCATATGTGTGTATGTATATGTATGCTTTATCTATTTGCATCTGTAGATATTTTTTCCCCCTTCTTTATTGATTCAAAAATAATCATCAGCATTTATACAACAAACATGTTTTCTTTTCTGAAGGTTTTTAACATACATATTTCACATTTTATGCTTTTTTTTTTCCAGCTGTTGACAATATTATCTGATTTATGGAGTGATGAAAACAGAAATCCAAAGCAAAATCCAAATTTCGCTGTCAACAAAATAAATAGAAAACTGTCAAATTTGGCCTGCAAATTAGCATTTGTTTAAATAGGTACTGAATAGGTATTGAATTCTATATTAATTCTGCATATTAGTCATTAAACCCCAAATGAAATATCTAATAATGTATATAATTTATTAGAAGATTTATTTTGACACATTTCTGCCATTTGTACTAAACAAATAATAATATATGAAATTGCAATACTATATATTATAACAAGCAACAGAATCTTGGAATCTTCATAAAAGGCTGAGATTCTGTTGGAATTTGTGGGGAACATTTCTCACTATAAACTATTTGCTTATTAATGCATATTAATGCACATATTAATGCCTTAATTTGCATGACCATGTTTTAGATCATTTAATCCACCCCATACCTAAACTTAACAACTACCTTTTTTAATAATAAAATAATAAGCAGCAAATTATAAGTTTGTTGAGGCAAAAGGCTTGGTTCATAGTAAGAATTAGTCCCCAAGCTAAAGTGTGACCAAGTTGTGTGTTTATAGGTTAGGAATGCTAGCAACCATTCACAAAACAATTCCCTGAAAAATGATTTAATGAGCTGTTTATTTCTATGGCATAATCTTGGATCACTTAGACTGGACAGCTGCCTAGAGAGTTCCATCATGTCAGAGATCTCCATTAGGAGTAGATTTGAGGTAGTAAAGCTACCAGCATGTGCGGCCGGTCATCTTCAGCCGGGCTGTACGAGCGCTGGCTGCTGAGGTGGCAGGCTGGCTGTGCTAATGATGGGTGCTAATGTAATTAGCTCATCCCAGCAGTCTGCAGAGCTGCGCTTTTCAGCTGTCTCGCTCACCAGCTCACCGCTGACCCCGACTCACCCCAGCCTTTCACGGCCTACCTCTCTCTCATAGGCATTACCCTGCATTTAGTGCCCTGAAGGGCTGACAGCCTCGCCATTTGTTGATTTTTGGCTCCAAAACCTGTGTGCAGTGTCTTGTTAAAGTCAAACAAAGATCTAAATTGACCTATTTACTTTCTTAATGGACATGCCTGCACGTTTCATTGGTTCACATTTTTCCAAATAAGAGTCTTTGTTGTTTTTGGGTTGTTTTTAAATCCCTCTTTTCCAACTAACTGATACTATTCTGGTACGTAAAACAACCTCTTTTTGCAATCCGGCAAATTTCCAAAACTCACTAAACATTTTGAAGTTAATGTCCTGTTTTCTTTGTTACATTCAGTTCCCAATTGATGTTACTGACATTACTTTTTTGAGTGGACATCTTTAAAACTTTTCAATCCCTCTTTTCCAACTGATACAAATTTTTGCAAATAATATTTTATGTATTGCTTTCACATATTAAAATCACAAAGTAAAATGGATAGTCATGCCATTGATTTGCTGTGAATGCTTTGTTAAATTTGCCAAAAATGATATATAATATATAATGTGAGTATATGTATGTATGCATGTATGTACTTAGTTTTAAATTCTAAATTGGGGAATTTATTGCACATAAATGTTATTATATAAAATGCATACAATGCATAAGCAGCTAATTAAAATGTTTAAATATATACTTTAAAATGGTATTACAAAACGTCTGTTGTCATTTGACATTTAATGCTGTCAAATTTTTCAACATATTTCTTCTAAATACTTGACTGCCATTTATTGCGATCCAGTCTATTTCACAAAATCAGACCAAACGTTACATTTTTTAATTGAATATCCTGTTTTCACCCTGAAATATGTGGGATTACAAAAGCTAAATGGATTGAGCACAGCGTTTGATTTTGAGTTTCAAGGAAAAGCTACTCTTTGTATCCCACGTAGATCATTTTTATATAACAAGCTGTCGTTTTTATATTATTTTGTACTGTACAGCCTTTACATTTTAAGCACGAAATGTTAATTAATTAATTTATTCACCAATCATCAATGCATAAGTACTTTGTGGAGGCATAGCATAATCAGAACTGAAAATGTAAATGTATAACATGCAATGGATAAAAGCCTCTGCCAAATGCGTAAATGTAAAATAAATGTTAGCATATATAATTGATGATATACTGCTATCATCCTCAGCTTTCCCGAAGTATTGATGTTTATCAATACATTTTTTATTTTTACGTGCACATTAAGCGCAAAATAATGGCGCATCTGCTGAAACGCCCATCAATTATTAACCTGCAAATTAGCATAAAAGGACATCACTGAATCTGCTGGTGGCATGGATTGTGTGAAGTGCCCTTCATTCATGCCCTTCAACATAGATAATTATGGACTAGATGTAAATTTCATGAATTTAATTGTAGAAATTGTATTGTATGCTAATGTATATGGTAATGCTGAAGTAAGACACAAACGTTAAGCTGTCCGCTGCTTAGATGTCCAAGTTTTTAAGTGAGCACTCTTAACATGAGCGTGAAGATCAAATCAAGCATTTTAACAAGATCAAACCGTAGTTTTTTTTTAATGGTATTTTCAGTGCTGTAATAGCTACTAAACAAAAGACTTCCCTTTTGTGCTTAAGTTGATTAATATGTGGAACGTTTAGTGTTTAGAGGCCTAGCAGGAGTGGATTATAATGATCATTCCCTTGGGCTTAGGCTCGGTTTTATTTTTTAGGATGTCTGAACACCCCCCCACCATATCTTCTGCACCCCCATCCTTCCTTTTTCACCCCGTTCAGCAGGCGTTAAGGATGACCCTGTTTCCTCACTCCTAAGTAGAACCAATTTGGTTTGGAATGAGCCTGAAGGTTTCTCTTAATGAGATTCCCATATGAACCGCCACATTTCCACAGAGAGTTTTGCAGATCTCTATGGCATTTGTTTGTGAAAGGCTGATGTTCTCAGCTCCCACTTTTTGAGGACTTTTTTTTTTTTTTTTCTTTGAGACGTTCATCTGAAGCTTTGTTACAAAACTTATTTATTATACTCATACTTTATTTGAATTTTATTGATTTATGCTAGGGCTTGATTGATCAACATGTTTTTGTGTTCTACACATAATAATTATTTTGACCAATGACCAATTTGATGTCCTGTATGGTAATTCTATGTTGTTTTTCCATTGTTTTAAAAGTATTCACATGAAATTTCCCATCTTGAGGAGAATTTTCATGTGCGATAGAAAAGTGTTGTTAAAAATTATTTGTATATTATGTGTATATACTTAGCTTGTTCTTTAAATATATTTGACATTTGTGACCCTGGACCACAAAACCAGTCTTAAGTCGCTGGGGTATGCTATGCTAAGATCTTCTTAACTATGCTTTGATAAGATCTTCGTTTGGACAACTTTAAAGGTGATTTTCTCAGCATTTAGATATTTCTGTACCCTCAGACTCCAGATTTTTGTATAGTTGTATCTCGGTCAAATATTGCCCTATCCATCCAAATCATACATCAATAGGAAGCTTATTTATTCAGCTTTCAGATCATGTATGAATCTTAATTTTGTAAAATTGGTTTTGTTGTCCAGGGTCACATATAACCAGCAGCGGGAGGCAGACAGAATCCAAACAGAACTGGAGAACTGGAGAGGAAGGTATGAGGAGAAGAGCCGGGAATTGGCTCAGGCCCGGAAGCAGCTCCAGGAGGAAAGGAGGCGTAGGTGGGAGGAGAGGCAGCGAACTGCTCGACTGCAGGGAGAGCTGGAGGAGGAGAGGAAGAAGGTGGCCGAACTACTGAGGAAGGTACAACTCTTTAATGCAAAAAAAAATGAAACCAAAGATACTTGGTATTTTTGTCCTATTTGCAGTTACCAGATCGAACATTTGTTTACTTTGATTAAATGCATTTAAAAATGTTTTAAATTAGATGATTTTAAAACAAGAAAAAAATCAGTCAGTGGGGTAAAAAAATATTTTCCCCTATAATAATAATAGTAATATCTTTGTCTTTGCAGACAGGCATTTTTTTCCCTCTTTTCCTTTTTTAACCTCATTTTAGGTTTTAAATAAAAGCTTATATTAGAAAATGTGTTTAGTCAGAAAATAAGTCAGTGAACTTTTTACAGGTTTCTCCTGAAAAAATCAGAGAAATGTTGTCAAACAATTAATTAATCACATCCAAAATAATTTTTTGCTTGCATGATACATGCGTGTTCTGTGTATGTTTATTATGTATATAAATACACACAGTATTATGATGAAAAACAATATATGTACATGTATTAGGGCTGCATGATTTGGGAAAAATGTCACATTGTGATTATTGAGGTCAAAATTGCGATTTGTGATACGATATATAAGTGGTTTGACTCAACTTGCTTGTTATCAAGGAAAATGCACACACAGATTACTAATAATG
>JAUMHP010014514.1:0-15046 GCA_032361065.1 Enteromius trimaculatus
ATAGCAATATGGCGGCGCGGTGGCTTCACTTCTATGACGTCATGAGCTATCCAGTTCTCTATATAGATCAGTGGTTGCAACGCATTCTTCTGAGTTAAATACAAGGCTTTTTCTCACAGCATTTCTTCTTCCAAAAATGAATATTAACTGAGGTAAACTTGATGAATTTTCAGGGTTTGTTTATTAAGGTGACGTGGGCGTTTTTTGTGTCGTGTGTAGATGATTATCGTATGAATAGTGATTTCAGACTGGAAAGACTGTTGGTTTCATACAAATTACTTTTAACAGGAAATATTTGTTTTTGACATGACTCACATAAATTAAAAATAGACACTTTAATCTTGTGTGTGCTGAGTTTTTGTTCATTTCAGTGACGTGTTTCAGAAAGATATTTGTGGAGACAGGCAGAAGCACACCCTGTTTGATTTCTTTATTTTTCAAAAGCACAATGTTTTGTTGATGTATTGTTTTGTAAATGATGTATTACTCTTATCTGTACAAATTAAAAATGACGGAACATTTTAATTTCTTTTTGCAGGAAAAAATATTCATGGAATTTTTCAGTAAATATTAAAGCATCAAAATGTGACGGGTTGGAGTGAGACTGTCAATGAAAAGTCAATGATCACAATATGAGCTCAAATATTTATCTTTAGATTCTCACGATATCTTTGATCTGAGCTGATATTCACCTGTATATCAGAGCTTTTGTACGACAGATATTCTCTCTATTCTGCCACCAAAGTAATTTTAGGGTAAAAGTTTATGCCTAATAAACCATGAAGGAGAACTCAAAATCTCCTGAGCTATAAAAAAGCAGCCTCTGAGCAATATAACCTTCCAACTGGGAAAGCAAGCCAAGAGCTATTTTGTGTTGAGTTTCTCATGAAATTGTGTGAAACCAAACCAATTGCTCTTTTTACTTTTGATCTAATCAATAAATTGAATCTCTTTTTCTCTGGCACTGGGATCCGATACGTCCCTCCAGTCTCCATTGATCGGCACATCCTTTGAAAGCTTTCTTTGGAAGTGCTTGATTTTAGAGTATTACAGAAGGAGCTAAAGCAGGGTGGAGAAACACACCAATATAGAGCAAGAGAGATTTCACATGCATCAATTCTCTCACGACCTCCATGAAATACACGCTCAACACGGTAAAAAGAATTGCCCCTAAAATCAGAGCCATCCAGTTCTTTAATAACATCTCAGGAGGGCCATTAGTCATTGAGAGCGAGAGAGTCATTACACCTCACTGAGAGAGTCATCAAAGTAATGCCTCACAGACAGAGATACTACTACACCACTGCACAACAACACCTCGAGTGCTCCGACATCAGGAGACTTCAACTTTCTATTGATCTCTCGAAGTTAAAGTTTTGTGTACTGTGATAACATACTGTAATTATAAGGCAATACTGGAAACACTTTGTATAGTCGTGGCCTAATGGATAGGAAGTTGAGCCTGTAACCCAAAGGTTGCGGGTTCGACTCCCAGGTCTGATTGTGGGTGGGGTTAGTGAATAACAAGCGCTTTCTTCACCTTCAATACCACGGCTGAGGTGAGACCCTTGAGCAAGGCATCGTTCCCCCAAACTGCTCCCCGGGCGCTGCAGCAATGGCTGCCCACTGCTCCGGGTGTGTGTTCACGGTGTGTGTGGTTGATCACTTCTCACTGCTGTGTGTGTACACCTGGATGGTTTAAATGCAGAGCACAAATTCCTAGTATGGGAAACCATACCTGGGCACATGTCACGTCCTTTCCTTTCCTTCCTATATCATGCATTATAAAAGTACATTCAATGTATCATTTATATCTTCCCATGCACCTATAATGCACTGCATAAATAACTGTAACCACCATTTTAACACATTATGATACATATCTATTCATTGCTACATTTGTAAAAAGTGTTATGCATTAAAAACACAACAAACAAACCATAACCTATTTTAATGTATTTTAATTTTGTTTACAACTATTTCATTCATGAAAAAATAAACGTGAAAAGATGAAAGATAATATGTTATGAATAAATTGCAGTATATGCATTATACATAAAGGCAGGTTTAACAATATTCTCTGTAATTGTATGATTTTTTTTTTACTGTACTTTTTAAATTGAATGTACAGGTTTATACAGGTTTATATATATTACTACTACTAGTAAGCTAAATAAGTAAAAGTATAAATATATACAATAAAAGTCTTATTAATTATTGTATATATTTATAATCGGTGTACAATGTGTACAATAAACAATATTTTCTTTAAATTATCTCACGAAATAATAATAATAATAATACATATATATATATATTAATTAAAAATTAATTAAACTGATCAAAAACCACAGTAAAGACAATTATAGTGTTAAAAAAAAAAAAGAAAAGTCACATAAATGTGTTTTATAGGGATGTGAAATGGAAAGTTACAAAACAGTCAAAAAGGATGACAAGTCCAGGATATTATTGTTTAAAAAGCAAGAGCTGGCTCTGTCCAGCATTCAGCACCATGGACAGCTACACTCACACTCTATTACACAGGAACTTCTCACTGATCGCTCTTAATGATTACAGCAGCCATACGCCATATTCCAGCCATCTAACCATTCAAGAGACAAGTTTCTGTCGTTTAAGTCTCTACAGAAACCGAGGGAGCCTCCACAATCCGTCTGTCAGCGCCACCGGAGGCCGTAACGATTATGAATGGGCAATAAGACACAGCTGCGGCCTGACGCTTGGCCACGTGGAGACCCACGCCGCGGGAACGAGCCAAGTGTCATAAAGCAGTAAAACGTAGACTCGTATATTAACTGGAGAATATATAAATGTGTGAGGGGACAAAAACCTTTTTAGAGAGGTGAACGCTGAGGAGAAACTGATCCGGGCTGCTCTGGAATGAATAGGCCTGATGGATTTATGGACTGTACGTGCAAATACTCCAGCACTAGAGTTTTCAAAAAGAAAGAGAGAGAGAGCTCTTTTACCTGAACAAACACCATTTATACTCCACTTTATACTATTCATTTTACTGTGGTGTGTTTACAATACATAAACTGAACTGCATGTTAAGTGTTATTTGCACTGCCAGGGTGTTTGTTCTTGTAAAGTTTGCTATCCTGTTTTATTATGCACTGTAAAAATTCTTGTGCTACTGTTAAAAGCTAGCTATATGTGTAACATCTGGAACTACTGAACCTTTGTATTATTATTTTTTTACATTTTATTTTATTTTTCAACTTTTTCATGTATAAAGAGATTCCTCAGTTCTATTGTATTCAATTCTCCTCAATTCTGTTAGACTGTACTCTATTTATTGTGCTGTACGGTGTTGTGCTATTATTGTCTATATAACTCATGCTCTCTATTCTGTTGTATTCTATTAATCTCTGTATAATTATTCTATTCTATTCTCTGTTCTGTTCTGTTCTGTTGTACTATATTCTGTTCTTCTGTTCACTGGTCTGTTCCGTTATTCTATTCTGCTGTTCTATCTTTTGATTTATTTACTCTGCTACTGTACACTGCTATATTATTCTCTATACATTTTTCATTCAATTCTGTTATCTTTTCGTCTGTTTTATTCAATACCTCTGTTCTGTTTCCTTACAGCTCAACTCTGTTGTTATATATTCTGTTCTTTTATATTCTATTCTTCTATACATTCTTTGTTTCTGTTATTCTATAAATAACTCTACTCAATTCTAATGTTCTCTTTTATACTGTATTCTACTGTACATTCTATAGCATTCAATTATTATTGTTCTACTGGTCTATATTAAATTCTAGCATATTCCAATCTACTGTACACTAACTCCATTCTATTATACTGCTCTCTAGTCAGTTATATTGTATTACATTTTCTATATACAACTCCACTTAATTCTACAGTTCTATCTTTATTTATCACATATTCTAATCTATTGTAAACTGTAAACTATTTTTATTATACGGTTCTTTAATCAGTTCTATTTTCTCTATACAACTCCACTCGATTCTGCTGATCTACGATCAGTTATAGTATATTCTATTCTACTGTACACAATTCCAACATTTTATTCTGTAACTCCATTCTACTGCTCTCTATCCTATTCTGTTCTATACTTCTATTCCATTGTTCTCCATACAACTCCACTATATTATACTGTTTAATATTAAGTTATACTATATTCTATTCTACAGTACACCTTTCCATTATATAATTTTCTAACCCCATTCTGTTCTACTGCACATGTTCCATTATATTATTTCTAACTTCATTCTATTCTACTGTTCTCTATTATATTCCGTTAAATTCTATTCTATGGTTCACTTCCATCCCATTCTTCTCTAGAAAACTACAATCTATTCTACTTTTCTGTATTGAGTTCTATTCTCTTCTGCAGGGTTCTATTCTGTTCTTTTCTATTCCCCGGTACTGAAGCTGAAACACGAAACTGTAGCTTATACTGTGTTGCACAGGAGAGAAAGACATCAGAAGAGAACAGAAGGAGAGAGTGTGCACTAACCCCTGAACACCATGTTTCTGTGTCTGTAAAGAACGCGAGCGAATCCTCAGGGGCGTTCATACAGGACGCGTTCTTGCGTTCAAAAGCAGACAGACGCAGCGCACTGGGATGGAACTGAACGCAGGGGCGCGTTTGTAAAAGTTGAGCTGTTTTTAACGTGAAACGCCATAATAAAGACAAGGGTCGAAGACGAACATCTAATAGAAACGGACACAAAAGCGCGTCTATAACGACGTATATGCAGCAAACCAATACGCGGCGCTCGACTTAAAAGAGGCGAGCAGCTTCGTGCGTAGATAGGCGGTATCAGGGCGTCGCTATGAGATTAGGTGATTCGCTCAGACTGAGTCCGATAAATACTTTTTTTTTTTAATGTAGCCTTATGGTCGCCGTGAATTTGGCATGTAAGACATGATCCTGGATCAACATTTCTGTCAAAAAATATAAACTTATCCCAACCCTTACCTTTAAACCTAATGTATGCCTAAAATCAGTGGGAAATGATAGCTGATTAACAAGGGAGTAAAAGCACCTACTGTAACTATGATTATAAGCCTTAAACAGATATTTCCAGAAAAGTTATTCCTCAATTCTGATTGGTTGATTAGAATGTTGTTCCAGGAACATCTTGTACTTGGTTAAATGACGCTCACCGTAGCGGTCATAATGGGTATATAATAATTGCTTTAATAATTCCATTAATACAACAATATAATCATTATTTTAAATATTAATTTTACATTTATTTTTAGGCCCTATTTTTTAAATCTTAATGCTTAAAATGTAAATGTAGATAGATAGATAGATAGATAGATAGATAGATAGATAGATAGATAGATAGATAGATAGATAGATAGATAGATAGACAACATGATACTACTGTATGCGTTATTATGATGTTCTGGTCTCTCCATCAATATGCTCCTGTGGGATTTTTCCACTGTTTTCTGGTCCAGCAGGTGAAAACGATGCGTCTGATCATCACAGGCAAAGACGCTTCACTCAAAAGAAAAAAAGGAAAGAAATAAGTAAAAATAGGGCACAATATATCCTACTGTATAGTTTGAAGACATTTTCCCGTATTTGTTTTTTTACAGGTATTTTGAATATCACACAGTATTTTGCATTTCACACGTCACTTCATTGCATTTTAGAACAGAAATGTCCGTAAAATGAATGGATAATGTCATGTGTAATGCTGCCAGTACATCTTCTGATATTTTACGCGTTTATTCCTTACAGCGTAATAAAGACACATCATGGTTTGATGGAAATCGTTCAGGTCTGAGGGATGAGTAACTCGCTCGAGTTTAATTGGCATGCTTAGGGGGGGTGTTTAAATATCTAGCCGTGTGAGCAGAAGTAACAGCGCTACTTGCCTTAGCAAACACAGCTGAAAAGCTGAAGACCTCAGAGGCAAAGAGCGCAGAGTGAGCGTGCGCGCATCTCTCTCTCTCTCTCTCTCTCTCTCTCTCTCTCTCTCTCTCTCTCTCACACACTCACACTCAAGCGTTCATCAGGACAGATTCTTCTTCTTCTTCTCTCTCCAGTGGATACTGCGGGGAACACACGGATTGCCTATAGGATGGATTGCTGAAACTCCCTTTGCGAGATTACCCATTTATTTCCTTTCATTTCCCTCCCGTCACACTATCTCGTCTCCATCCATCCATCCATGAGTCCAGACGGGTTCTGATTCGGACAGAATGCGGATCCTGCTGTTGATTCCGCTGCTGTGGGGACTCAGTGAAGGGGCTTTTCCCAGCAGTGTCCAAATCGGTAAGTTACACTTCTGACATGATGGCTAGATAGGCACTTTATTAACCCCACGAGGAATATCGCAGTGCAACAGATACGGCGTGAATAGTGCACAATAATTCACAGCAAGTAATCTATACACTGCGTTACACAAATACATAGTAATGAGTCTAAAACAGGGTTTAAAGCTATTTTTACCAAAAGAGCCTTGTGTGCTGTAACGCCTCTTTGTTTTGGGGTTCAGTGGTTTGTTCTTGCACTATACTTCCTATTAGCACCAAGTGCCAATTAACTGCTAAGAAAAAATGACAGGAAACAAATTTCAAATTAACAAAGCAAGCCAAATATTGGTTGACAGCTGGGACAAATCACTGGACGCAAAAGGGACAAGTGTGTTTTGTGATTACAGCCCGGCAAAATTTGGTGCCATTTAAGCATGCTGTTTTCTTAAATGTGATACTGGTTGTAGACTGGTTTGTAATTCTCTGCATGTGCAGTGTTTATTCGGGTGGGATTATGTTTTCAAGGGTTTGAAGTACTTTAGCATGCATGAGTTGTGGTCAAGTGCATGTTGAGTGCGCTTTTGTAGCTACCTTTTGTAGCCAGTTCAGAGCATCACTGCAGTATTCGGTCTTGTCTTGCTGTGCTGGAGCGATGTGGGATGACCTCTTCCTATCCAAGTCCGATCAAAGTTTCCCATTTTGCTAGATTTGCAGCTTTATGTTTGATTAACATCAGCAAACCACTATGCATGCCCGCCCACCCCTCGCAGACACACAGTTCCCTCTCTTTTTTGCAGGATGTGTCTTGCGTGTGTGTTCAGTCACTGCATTGCTCATTGAGATGGAGAGTCTCACGCCATAATGAGATGCGGCCGCTGACTTGTGCGCCTTTGACAGCACTGCCGATAAAGTTAATACGCTAAATACGGACACACACACACACTCACAGACAGCGAGCGAGAGAGAGAGAGAGGGAGGTGCACGCAATGCCTAATGACATTTACATACCGCTGCAATGCAAATGCACAATGCTTCTGTTGTTCGGCGCAAATAAAAGCACGTTATGGGATCTTCAATTGCAGCTGAGCCAAAACGTCCGTCAGAAACAGAGAAGAATCGGGAGGATGTGATGAAACAGAACGTGACACTGGCCCTGCCAAGAGCAGACATGCATGCTCTGGTGACACCAACAACAAATGCGATCTTCCACACAGATAATTTCTATGATTAAAGGGACAGCTCACACAAAAGTGAGCATTTAACTCACCCTGTGTGTCGTTCCAATCCTGTTAGGCTTGCTTTAATCTGTGGCGCGCTAAATGAGATGCTTAGCAGACTGTTCACACTGCTCTACGATATGTGGTTCTTCAATTGGCATCAATGGTTCGATACTGAACCATTAGCATCAATGGAATCTGTACTTTCCCCAAAAGGTCATTAATGCTATTAAAAAGGATGTTTCAAAAGGGTCTCTTTTTTGCATTGATGCCACAGCAGAACCATTTCTTCATCAGATTTGGAGAAATGTAACATTGCATCAGTGTCTAAGCAAAGGATGCAAACGGGTGCCGTCAGGATGAGAGTCCAAACAGCTGATAAAAACATATAATCCACAGCACTCCAGTCCGTCAGTTAACATCTTGACATTTTTCTTACCAAGACGTTAACTGATGGACTAGACTTGAGTGTTGTGGATTATTGTGAAGTTTTAATCAGCTGTTTGGACTCTCATCCTGACGGCACCCATTTACTGCAGAGTGATGGAATGCTACATTTCTCTAAAATTGGATGAGGCAAAAACAAACTTATCTCACTCTACACTCTCACTACTGAACTTTTCCTTAAAGAGTATTTTGTACAATAAAAGTGAATGCTGACAAAAGCTAATGGGCTCCAAAACGACAGAAAATCAGAGGTCATTCAAATTTTTCAACATTACAATGTGATGCATCAAGATTTGATTTTGACAGTCAAAGATACATGAGAACCAATTGTTTTATTGTTACTGATGTGCCATATTTGAATGTTAATGTTAGAGCTATAGCTGAAAGTATGATTTATAGTGAAAGACTGATGAAAGTCATGCAGGTAAATGAACAATTTTCCACTTTAGGGTGAACTATCCCTTTAGGATTCATAAGCACCTCTTTTATTTCCTCTTCGCAATCACTTACTCTTTCTTCCTCTCGCTCTTTCCAGGTGGGTTGTTTATAAGAAACACAGATCAAGAATATACAGCTTTCCGGTTGGCCATATTTCTTCACAATACGAGTCCGAATGCCACGGAAGCCCCTTTCAATCTGGTTCCACACGTCGACAACATTGAGACGGCCAACAGCTTTGCTGTCACCAATGCCTGTGAGTGAAAGATGTCAAAAGTTATGTGAGACAAAGTCTAAAACTGAATCGAGTGTGTTTTGATTAGGTTTGAGTTAATGAAGTTGATGCTGATCTGTATGTTTAAGTGGCCTGACTTGTCAATTTTTGCTCTTAACCAATGGGCGAGTTTGGGGGCGGGACGAGGTCGTTTGTAGACGAGGTCTGGCCCGTTTGAAAACAGTCATTATTTTTGCTGTTCTGTGTGGATAAATGATACACCGCAGCTTTAAAAAGCAGCCCTTTAATTTATTCAGTGTGTTTGGTGGATGGATATACCTCCACATTAACTCTTGATCAGCTTTCAGCATGCTTTGGTGTGCATCTCTAGGTCTCTGGGCTTGCTAGGATGGTTGTCTGCTGATCCCTTTTCAGTTGCCTGCGACTCGAGTCAAGAACAAAAAGGGTTGCAGTTCAGAAATGTTTTCTATGCAGACACAGACACAAGTGCCTGAGCACTGCAAGTGTTTAAACCTCAGCACTCAAAAGGCCATAGAGATTTTAAAACACAATCCACTTTAATCTACATGTACTTGTGCAATATATCCCTTTACATATCTGTACTGTACTTGACTAGGAGTCAAAGACGCTTACCTGTATCATTGATTTTAGTGCAGTAGCGGTCAATGTTTGGACAGCAGGCCTCAAACACGTCACTTTGGCTCCCGATCAAATGTTGTGCTTCACTGGATGTCAATGTGAGAATCATAAGCATTGGAAAAAACATAAAAGCATATTGAGATGAAGCGTATTGGACATCGAGCTATTAATTAATGTAGTGTATTTATGTATTGGCTTTTCAGTATGATGATCGGCTTGGAGACTATATTGTTCAGATCTGCTCTGTTGACTACTGGCATTTGTAAATATTGTAAAACAGTTCCAACACTGGCCAATTATTTTAATTCAATTAGTAAATGTAAGAAGCAATCTCAGAGAAAGATTAAGCAAACATTATGACTTCTGAGCCACTAGAGGCATCCGATTTCAGCAGCTTTATTTTAGTATTATTTATACACTATTATAGCTTATATTAATATTTTTTAAATACCTTTTTTAGAGGCATAAGATTTCAGCAGTTTTATTATTATTTATGCACTATTGTAGTTTTTCGTTGTTTTTTTATTCATTTTAATTACATTTTTTGTCAATTGTGTGCTTTTGTTAATTTTATTATTATTCTGCGTTTTATATATTTAATTATTATTACTATCATTATTATTTAGTATTATTACATTTAATTATTATTATTACTATCATTTATTTATTACTGTTTAGGTTTATATATATTTTTTAATTTATACAGTATTTATTTCTAGTAACCTTGGCTCGAACTGGTGGTGAGACTGAAAAAGCATCAACTCTTTTGGTATAATCAAGTGTAATGGATTATCAACAAAGAAAAAATGTGGGGTGGGGACTTGCTTTTATGTACCAGTTGTTGATTGGATGTTGAAATGTGGGTGTGGCACTTAAAAGTGGATGAAGGGGCGGGTTTTAGTCTGTCATTTTTTTAGCAATATGTCAAGTTATGACGCTTCAATTCGATATTATAAAACATTTTTAAACATAAAACATGCACAAGCAATCAAAATAAGATTGATAACATGCATTTAAAAAACAAATAGAGTGAATTTTCATTTCATGCCACCTCAAAGTAACCAGAAACCAAAATACATAATCTCAAAACATTCTCGAAAAAAAGTCACTGTGGCAGTTCCCTAGCAAAAGGAGCTAATATGTAAAGTTAGGTACCAGTTTGTAAACTTTAGGAACTAAAATGTATCTTTAAGGTGCCCAAATGCACAGTTTGGGGTTAAATAAAACAAAGGTGGTCCGCCCCAGCGACAGTTTTCGTACCTTTTCTTTTGAGAGTAAAGTATCTTCTAGCAACTCAAGCCTAAACAGCCAGGAATGGCTCTTGATAAGAACTTTAAGAAGACCCTTTATGAGTAAAAGTCAGACAGGGACCAACCGAGACGAGTCAATCCCAGTTTAACCTCTCTCCCGCTGGGCACCAACCTCTCACACTCCTGCGCACTGAACGCCCAGCCTGAGTCTGCAAAATCCTCTTCTGTCCTGATGCAGCAGTGTGTGTGTGTGTTATCTCTGCCCTGGCTGCCTTCCAGCTCTTTTAGCCCTCATCAGCTGCGGAATACTGACAGCTTTGGGAATGAGGTGTGTGTGTGCGTGTGTGAGATAGATGGAGGGAAAGAGGGAGAGAGGTGAAGTTAATCGTTTCCTGCTCGTCTCCTCGGGCTGCAGGAGAGAATAAGCAGTGGAAAGGGTTTTCTCTTTTATCCTAACACACCTTTATCTGAGCGCTTAAAAGCAGCGAGCAAAATCAATCTCTGAATGAGTTTCGGCTGAGAGAGGGAACGCGTGATGAATGGAATCAGGAGATGGAGGGATTTATTTAATGAAAGGGGAGGAATGAAGAAATTACGGGAATGATATGTTGTCAAATGCAGGGGACAGACGGAGAAAACGGAGGGAACAAGAGGGAGGACATAAAAGAGATACAGGAGAGAGAGTGAGAGAGAGATAAATGGATGGGTGTGTCGTGACCTTTGTGCAGCAGTAAATGTTTAGAGCACATACTGAGAGAGAGAGAGAAAGATGAAGAGACTAAAAGATAAAAACAGAAGCAATAGATAGATGAGAAACAAAGAATAACTTGGATGAATGAATGAAAATGGAAAATGGATTTTTGTGTCCTCATGCATACACACACAAGAACTCATTTGAAATAAAATCAAGCTTCATGATGCTTGAGACGCTCTTTTGTCAGGGAATCATCATCATCATCTCAACAGGGCATCACAAACATCCCATAATCCACCACAACACTGGACCTGGAGCTGTGTGTGTGTGTGTGTTAAACTTCACGTCTGCTGAATCACACAGCCAGGAGCTTCGGTCTCTCACTGAATGATGTGTGTTTGCTCTAGTCGAGTGAGTAATGCATGAACCTGTCTGTGACCTGTGCTCTGCGTGTGTGTGTGTGTGTAAATGTTTATCTGTGTGTTGCTGGATCTTGATGTCTTGAGATGGTTCAGTGAATCTCTTTACTGAGTCATTCATTTATTCACCCGCAGCAATTGTCTCAATGTTGCATCAGAACGTGTGTTTGTGTTTCTGTCATTCATAACCCAAAACAGCATTTATCATGAAGACAGACAGCACAAACACACATGAAAACACCACATCTAAAAAACATAAAACAGTAAAGATCTAGCAGTGTGGAAAATCGAAATAAAAAGTGTTACGTGTAACGCATTCATTTTAGTGGAATTAAAATACCTATTTTAACTGTATAGCCAAATTTCTAAAGCACACATAAACAGTCTTTGATCGTTTTCCTGAATTAGAAAATCTAAGATAAATTCTGAGAAGCATAAATGATTAATTCACCTCCGGAGATGCAAGTCATTTATCTGACAGACACAAAATGAATGAATCATTAATGAATGAACCATCTCTAAAGTCCACTAAAAATCACAAAAAGGCAGCTGCATTCAGTTCAGTTAAACCACAAAATGGTTTAAAATGCCTGTCCATTCTTTTTAAGGTTTTTGTTGTCTTGAACAAATAATGTTTTATACTACAGAATTTCAATTATAACCACATACAAATATATTAGATCTGTGAAAAAAACGGTATTGAAACCAGTGTTGTTAATCGAAACTAAAACTGTTAAAAGTTGTTTTCTGTAATTGAAATGAAAATTAAAGCAAATAAAATATAAATACTAGATACCTTAATAAACACAAATATTGGAATTTTGCCATGGCAACTAACCGAATTAAATGGTACCTTGGCAGCTCACTAAAATAATTAAGTTTATGTTTAGTTTATGCTCAGTTAAGTTTATGTACGACAATTACTAACCCTAAAATTACATAAATATAAACTAATATTATTTCATGATTAATCATTGATGTAAAGATTAAAATTAAATATAAATGCTGAAAAAAATGAAAAAAAAAAATATATATATATATATATATGTATATATATATATATTTTTTTTTTAGAAATGTTGCCTTGGCAACTAAATTCTATAAATTAGTAAGTTGGAGTACTAACATTACTCAAATTAAATTGAAATTATATGAAAATATTTTTTTAAATGTTTTAATCAAAATAAAGCTTAAATAAAATAAAATCGAAATATTGGATGAAGATGCAAACTTAAAAAAATACAAACTTTTTACAAATTTAGAAATGTTCCCTTGGAAACTAAACAAGTTAAATTAGAAAGACTTTAATGACTAAAGCTAAAACTGAAATGAAAATAAATTAAAGTTATGAAGAAATATTTTTAAAAACTGTTACATTTACTCTCAGTAATTGAAATAAAGTTAAAATAAAAAATATAATTTAGATACAAAAAAGCATACAAAAATTAGAAATGCTTCCCTGTAAACTAACTTAAAACAATTAAGTTGAAGTACCAAAATTACAACTAGATAAAATAAAATGATGAAGAAATATTTTAAAACATTAATATTAATGAAAAAGCACATTACTTAACCTTAAATTAAAATGATAATGAAAGCTTAAAATTCCAAAGAAAAGTTATTTCTAATAGTAACTTCAAAAATAACACGTCCATTTGGTTTAAAATCAGATACAACATCAAATCAAATATGATTGTGATCAGAGTCCGATTATAATAATTAAATGTATTTGAGTCAGATACTCGTCTGAACAAAGCTGAAGCCTCGTGAGAGTCTGATGGTTATGACAGTCATAACAGAATGAAGGAGAGAGTTTGTGTGTGTAAAGGTCATCGCTGTGGGTCTCTTTGAATGGCACTTAGATAAATGCTCATCAATATTAACAATCCCACAATCCCTTCACGGCTCTGTCTCCCCCTGCCTGCCTCTCTGTATTTCCCATAACACGTCAATGAGGCTCCAGACCCAGAGGTTGACCCCTGCTGTGACCCTTCCTCACTAACACACACACACGGCTCTGAATGGCAGCTGATAATGACTAGTCTCTATTTTTAGAGCTGAACTTTCCTTTAATTGAGCCTCAGTGCGTGCTCATGTTGTTTCTGTATCTTATGTTAAAGTTCATTCCTTAAGATCAGGTGTTCTCTACATTAGATGTACCTGCAGCCAATCAAATGACACTTTTAGGTTTTTTTTAGGTCTAAAATGAATATATTCCAGCTGGGAAAGTGTGTTTACTGATTTCATTCAGTTTACTAACATTCATTATTCATTAATCATTATATCATCATTAATTATTCAAAGCACCTGAAGAAAACTGCCAGGAATTAAGCAAGTGAGTCTCACAAACACGGCCAGGTTGTATCTTACCATTAAAAAACAAAATTATTAGATTTTATATGTTGTTTAATGAAAATAAAACCTATTTTCAGCACCATAAAGGATCATTTCTTTATTGTAAAATTCTCACTGTAATGCATCCATATTTTTTGTAATTCACATTATCTGAAAATTTGTGTATAACATTTTCCAAAATAATATTTTAAGCAATAAACATTTTATTTTTAATAGTATTTTTAATTATTTAATTAAAAATGTATATAACTGTAAGATCGACATTGAGGGCACCATCAAACCTGAGGGAGGCTGTGATGGAGGACACGATCTGACTGATCAGTCTGTTGAGGTTAGTGTAAGTAGGACGCTCAATGTCAAGGTTCCTACCGCAAATATCGTACATGGCCTCATTGTCTACCATGAAAGCACAGTCAGAGTGCTCTAGGGTTGTTGGGGGGTCAGGATGGCGTTGTAAGGCTCTACTACAACGGTGGAGACCTGAGGAGCGGGATAGATGGAGAACTCCAGTTTGGACTTCTTGCTATAGTCCACAGACAAACGCTCCATCAGCAGAGAGGCGAAGCCAGAACCAGTTCCGCCACCAAAGCTGGGGAACACCAGGAAACCCTGGAGGCCTGTGCACTGGTCAGCCTGAAAAGAAACAATTTGAAATTAACCAAACGTTATATATAATTAATTTGATGTATTTTATTTATAACTACCTACCAGTTTGCGAATCCTGTCCAGCACCAGCTCAATGATTTCCTTTCCAATAGTGTAGTGACCACAGGCGTAGTTATTGGCAGCATCTTCCTTTCCAGTGATGAGCTGCCGGCATGTACCAGTGCGCACTTCATCTACACAGACAGTCAACATTTAGTGACTGGAGCACTATGACATACACAATCATCGTTTTTGTATGTGGGGTGTGTAACACTGCACATAAGTATGGGCATAGACATGGCTGTATTTAAATACATGTGTTAGCCTACTAATTAAAGGAGAAGTTCACTTTTGAAAAAACGTTTGCTGATATATTACTCACCCCCATGTCATCCAAGATGTCCATGTCTTTCTTTCTTCAGTCGAAAAGAAATTAATG
>JAUMHP010014601.1:1479-15038 GCA_032361065.1 Enteromius trimaculatus
AACAAATACATTTAAGCATTTAATAAGTAGGAGAAAGAGGTTAAAATAATAATAGGGATCATAGATGTAGGGTTGCTCCACATAGTCTTAAGAGAATGTGTCACAACATACCTCCGGATTTGTTTAAAAGTTCTAATAAAGCTTTTAATGTTTTAAAGACTCCAGAAATTAATGAAAACAAACTAGCCTACCGATGCTTTTAAGGATCAGATTTAAGTAAATTCTTTTTCAGATCTTGGTAGTAGAGCGTCTTAGTACTATTAAGTTAGGGTTCTAAAAAGAAAAACTATAAAATTTTATTTTTATATTTATTAGAATTTTTTACTAAGAGTGATGATGCTGGTATGAGTAAGGAAGTATATTGCCCAGTGAGGTTTTTGCTACTTGACTTTATGTATGAGGTAGTGCTTTGGATTAAAGTTCAGGTGACCCCGTTTAACATTTATTTTTTGTCTTTATGGCAATTAATTTGTAATTGTTTATTTCTCCTTTTTTAGGGTGCAGTTTTTAATTAATAGATTTTAATTATTTGATATATATATATTTTAATCGAAACTAGGTAAAGCAAACATTAAGATTTAAAGTAAATGTATAGGATTTAATTAAAACTTTTTTTTAAATATTTGTAGGGGTTTATTTTTTATTATAGGCAAAATAGATAAAATGCGGTCTCTAATTTAGACTAAAATCTTTAGAAGAGTGTTACAAACTTTAATATTAATCTGGAAAATTAGTTTGAATAAACCGTACATTAAAGGATCAAACCTTGGGCTAATAGTAGTTTGTTAGGAAGTTAGGTAAGTGAACTCGGCAAAAGTAGGGGGATCTGTTTACTAAAGACATAGTTCCTAAGCTAGTATTTTAAATGTTTGTAAAAGGAATGCTGTCTTGCACAATGGGAGTACGGAAACCCTGCCTAAATTGCGGCTTTCATATTGTCCTAAGGTAGTTACAATCCACGGACTCTAATCGAGTTCTCATGAATGGCTTAATAACCTTTACACTATAAAACCTAACGCTTCCTGAAATTGGATGTGAAGTGTAGATACTTCAATTAAAGAGAGTGGGACGAAAAGACCCTAGAAGTTTTTAGTAAAGCCTAAAACCATTAAAAGTATAAAGCCCGGTCTCATATTCTTTGTTTTTTTTAGGTTAGTAACCTACCTTATGGAAGTTATAAAGATAAAAAAGGGAACCCTGTGTTTTATTTGTATACGTTTAAAACATTTAAATAAGGATTAAGCTAAATGTTCTTATTTAAAAACTTTTTAAGTCTTTTTAAGTCTTTATAATCTGCTTTGAAAATAAGAAGACTATGTTATTACAGTATAGCCCTTTTAAATTAAGACAATGTTTTTAACCTCTTACAGGGTTATGAGCTATAAGCCGAATATTGTTCTTGGGGGAAGCCCATTTGTTCTAACATGGCTTGGTGTAATGGCTAAGTAATTCTATTGTAAGATAGGGGGGTTGTTAAACAATCTGTAAGAGAGGCTGGAAGATCTTATTACCAATAAGGAAGAATATGAGGGGTCTACGGTAAATAATTGTATTAAGGATTTAGGGAAACCTTTTTACTTATGTTTATTGGAGCTAAGTTATTGCAGTTAGTTATTGCAATTTTTTTAATTATTTAAAAGATTTTTATTTAAACTTCTTTAGCAAAGGTTTATTTTTTATCTTTTTTTTATTAGTAAATTTTGCAAAACAACCTGGTGAATGTTTTTTATATTTTGGAAAAGGTTAAAAATACCAGGTCCCTTTTTTTATTTCAAATATAATTTTAACTAACATAGTTTGTTTGAGTATAGTTTTAAACAAATACTCCCTTTTTAGGTTGTCTTTATTAGAGAAATAATCTTTGTTTATTTCAGGCCCTTTGATTGTTTGGATTTTTGGGTTGGGCTAAGAAAACGGAATAAAGTTTATAATTATTTTTTTTATTAATTAATTATGGGGAGATTTTTTAATATTAAAGTTCTATAAAAATAGATTCTGGAAGTATGTGTGTCTTAAACAGAGGTTAAATTATTTAATAAAGTGCCGTTTATATTTTAATTTAGAACTTACTTTTTTAAGTTTTTAAGGTTTTCAGAGTGTATACCTGTTTTAAAATTTTTCCTTTTAATTCTAATCACTAAGTAATTCTTTTTTAAAATATTTGAATTGGGAAGTACAATAACTAGATTAGCTTAGAGGCAGAAATACTTATAATATAAGTTTTTAAAACCCTGTGGAACAGGTGACAGCTTTAGTCGGGGAAGCGATTTTAGCGTAATTTTAAAAGAGTAAAACAACACATAGCTATAACCTTAATAGGAGCGAAGGGTGCTACGCTAAAGTCTTAAGATAATTAAGGATTAAACTTTCTAATAGCTTAAACACGAGAGGGTAGTCTATTTATTTAGGTTTTTAACCTTTTTTTTAGATTCAGAGATTTAACAGACCATACTGTTATTTTAAGCCCTTACCACTTCTTAAGAGCATCTGTGAAATGTCTGAAAAGAGATTTTGGTGTTTTATTCTGTGACAATCGCATTGAGAGAGTTCTAAATCAATTTTTTAGTTTTCTGAATTTTTGATAGATTTGTTTTTATCTGGAATTTAAACATGTTTTATGGTTTATTTTTAGGTTTAAGTTTTAGAATTGTGTTTAATCTTTTACTTACGTCTGGTTGCAAGGTAAAATAGTGTGAAAGGAAGAGAAATAGGGATTGGCTATCCCTACCCCTGATCCAGCTCTTAATCGGGTAATGTAGGTTGATTGCTTGACCTTGCAAACATTGTAGGCGTAGGTTTTTTTATTTTATATCCATGGTAATAACAAATTCTGTGGGGGAGGCTTTTGCCTTTAAAGAGTTTGTAAGATTTTTGACAGACTTTAATACTCTTTTATTTAATCGCTTTTGACAAACTCCAGTCAAATAGAAGCTATTTATAGCACCTTTAAAGTATCACTGCCTGACAAGCATTTACTAGTATAGACGTAAAGTCATAAAGGTAGTATTAAGGAAATAAATTACTCTAGGGATAACAGGGCCAAATCCTTTCAAAATTGCGAGTTACAAATTGGGGCAATGGCTACATCGATGTTGTCTCCCCTTGCCCTAGAAGAATCCTCCATGGTTCTTTTAAAGGTGGTATCGTTCCATACTGTAAAAAGGGGTTAGATGAGTTTAGGACGGCGTAAGCTAGTCCGGTCGCTATCTACTCTCGAATAACCTAATCCTAACTTTTTTAATACGAAAGGAATTAAAAGTTGAACCCTATGGTGTGTAAAAATTCTTATCTTATAAATAGAGAGAAGTAAAAGCCAAGGTTTTTAAGTTAGTAAGTCTCCAGTTTAAGAGAATAGGCAAACTATCGGATTAGAGTTTATTTTTTGTATTTTATTTTTTTTTATTTATTAATTTTTATATGATTATGTTTTTTTGTTTGTTATTTATTCATATTTTTTCAATTTTTTTTAATTTAATTAGATTAGGTTTTGTAAAAGTTTTTTGTTTTAAATATTTTATTTTTTTTAGTTCTAATTTTTATAAGTTTTATAGTTTTATTAGAGAATTCAACGGTAACTCTGTTTCCATTTTTTTTATTTTTTTGTTATCTTTTTTTAATATTTTTGGTATTTTTATTTTATTTTATTTCATGTTAAAGAAGTATATTATTTATATTTTGGTTTTTTATTTATTAACATTTATATTTCATTTTTTTTATCTTTATTTTAAATGGATGTTTAAAGGTTGTTGCTTTGAGGACGTTTTTGATGATTTTTATAAAGACCCAATTTCTTCTTATTTTCTATTTTTAAATATTTTTAGTTTAGGGGGTGTTTTTAAATTTGTTAAAAGGTTTTCATTTTTTTTGTTTACTACTTTTTTTCCATGATTATTTAATATTATTTTTAACTTTTTTTCATTTATTAGATCTATAATTATTTTTTTTGTTAAACCTTTTATTATTGTTTTTAATTTTTTTTTTATAATTATTAAATCTTTTTTTTTATTTTTACATAGTATTTTTTTAAAGTTTTTATCTAGTCAATTCCATGATAAGTTTTTAGGTCTTATAATTGGTTATTTTTATAGAAAGTATTTTTTATATTTTGATTTTAAAAAATATTTTGAAAGTTTAAATATTTTTTTATACCCTGTTATTAAACCATCATTTTTTTCAAGTCTAATAACATTTTTTTCTATATTAATAATTTTTTTATTTCTTTCTTATTTGTTAGGTTTTTTTTGTTTTTTATTTTCTGTTTTTGTTAGTTATTTTTATTGTTTAGACTCTTTTTTAAAATCTTTTAATTTTTTTTATTGTTTTTTAATTTATTTATTTGTTTTTATATTTTTATTAAATATTTTATTTTTCTTAATATTTTTTATTTTTATTTATTTTGTTTTTATTGTTAGGTTATACAGGGAGTTATTTAATTTATTTTTTAATTTTTCATTGTTTTATTCTTCTTTTTTTTTAGGTTTTTTTTATTATTTTTATAATATTTTTACTAAAGAGGTTGGAGATCTTAAAGGAGTTTATTATTTGAGGGATGAATGGCTTAAATTAGATAAGTATTTTGAGGATGATCATTCTTTTAGGATTAAAGTTTGGGAAGCTCAGGAGAAATTTTTGGATACTTTAGAGAAGAAAGACAGCCCTAGGGTTTTTCTTTTTAAGAAGACCTTAAAAAATCTTTTTATAATTCTTTCAAGTATTTTTATTTTTGTTACTTTGTTTACAGCTTATGTTTTTTTTTAATTTATTTATTTTATTATTGATATTTATTTTATGTTTTTATTTTATTATTAATTTTTCATTATTGTTTTTTTTATTAAATGTTTTGTTAAGTGGGGGTTTTATTTTTATGTTTTTATTTTATTTTAAAGTTAGCGGTAAGTCTTTAAATAATTTTACTTCATTTTTGTTTTATTATTTTGTTTTAGAATCTTTTGTTGATTTAGTTTTTATTTTAAATTATATTATTTGTTTTGAAGGTTTTTTTTTATATTTGGTTATTTTTAAAGGAAGTTTTTACCCTTTTGTTTTTTATAATTATCTTTTTTCAATTTTTTGTTTTAACAATTTATTATTTAGATTTGTTATTTTGTTATATTTATTTTTTTCTAAAGTTTTAATTTTTTTATTTTTTTTTACAATACCTTTTAATTTTTTATGTTTTGTTTTTTATATTTTTATAGCTTTATTTTATATAATTCTTTCTTTTAGTTTTTTTATTTTAGATTTTATTTCAAATAGTTTTATTTTTAGCAATTTAACTTTAATTATGTTTTTACTTTTTTTAAATCCTATGTTTTTTATTTTTTATTTATTTTTTTCTATTATATTTCAATATAAGGTTTTAAATTTGTTGAGATTTTCTAATTATAGTTTTAATTCTTTTATTTCTTATTTTTTTTTATTTTTATTAAATGGCAGTCCTGTTTTTATTTTTAATTTATTTAAATTTTATATTATTTCTATTTTGTTTTTTATAAGCCCACTTTTATCTTTATTATATACTTTTGTTAGTTCATTGTTTTTATCATATTCTTTTTATATTTTAAAAAAATTACCTTTTAATTTTAGTTTTTTAAAGTTATTTTATTTTATTTTTATTATTTTATTTTTTTTATTATTTTCTTTGTTTTTAGGTAATGACTTATTTTTATTTAATGGTTATCAATTTAGTAACCTTTTTTTAGGTGTTTTTTCAATAGACTTTTTTTTAATTTATGGGGAGAATATAAGTGTTAGTATTTCATTAGTTTTTTTTATTATTTATATTTTATTTAAAGGTTTTGATTTTAATATTTTTTTTATTTTTAATAATATAGGTTTTGGTTTAAGTTTTTTGAATAAATCTTATTTAGTATATTTTTTGGGTTTAATTTTTCCTTTTAATTATTTTGATAGCTTTGTATTTATAACACCTTATTTATTAATATTAGTTTCTACAAGTAATTTTGTTTTTTTGTCAGAGAGTTTAAGTTTTTTGTTTTTAGATAGTGTTTTTTTGTTTATATTTGTTCTTGCTTTTCAATGGGGTTGGGATGTTAAATGTTTTTTATCTAAGAATTCTACATGTTTTTATAATTTTTTTTATTTTGGTGAATTTATGTTATTAAATTTAAGTTTTGTTTTTAATTTTTTTAACTCTTTTTATAGTTATTCATTTTTTTTTGATAGTTTTTTTATTTTGTTTTTAAATTATTTTAGTAGTTCAGTTTTAGGTGTTTGTTATTTATTTAATAGAGTTAACACTCTTATACAGGGAACTTCTTTGGATGTTATACATGCTTTTTATATACCTAGTTTAAGTTTTAAGGAGGATTTGATTTTAGATAAGGTTTTTTCATTTTTTTTTATATTGTCAAATACAAAGGTTTTAGATATTTTATGTTTTGAGTATTGTGGGGATTTTCATCATTCAATGTTTTTTTATTTTGAGGTTTTTGATTGTTTTTATATTTTTTTATCAATGAATAGTCCAGATGAAGAGTAAGAAAAAGATTTTAAAATTTGTTCCCTGTCCATTTTATGATTTTAGTAACAGAAGTATGTGGCCTAAAAATACTTCTAGGGTTTTAGCTAGGCAATGTTTTGAGGATCATTTATTAAATAAGAAAGAGGATTTTGTTTTAAATAGTAATAGTAGGTTTAAATTTCTTGATAAACTTAATTTGGATTATAGTAATTTTGATTTTAAAAATAATTTGGTTAAAGGTTTTTGGGATTGTTTTGATTGGGATTTCACACAGAAGTCTTCTTATGTTAAAGGAGGTAATATAAAACATGATAGTAAAGATTTATTTGATTTGGGTATAAGTTATAAGGAAAAAAGTTCTGATAAAACCCCTATGTGGGCTTTAGTTTCTAAATGTTATAAGAGAAAGGCAAAGAAGTTCTATAGAGGTTATTGGTTAGATTTTAATTATCATGTTTATACAGATTTTTTGTTAAAGAATGGAGAGGATTTTAATTATAAGAAAGAAATATTATTTATGTTTAGGGATAAAGGTTTTTGTTCAGATTTTTCTATTTATTTTAATATTATTTTATCAAAAATGTCTTTTTCAGAGGTTCCAAAATCATTGTTTTTAGAGTTTGAGAGTTTAGATTTGGCCGTAAGAAGTTTATCAAAAAGAACACTTAATTCTTTAATTGCTAAAAGGGATAAGTTAGCTTTGTTAAAGGCAAAGAAATTAGAAAAATGAAGAGAGAAGATTAGAAAATTGAAGATAAAAAGGTTAGAGAGAGAGGCAATGTTAGAGAGAAAGGAAAAAAGAAAACTTAGAAAGATGAAAGCTAGAAATAGAAGAAGAAGGTAGTTTTATGTTTTTATTATTTTTTTATATTTTATATTTTATATTTATTGTTTTATTTAAAAGTTTTAAATTAAATGATTCTATAGTAGATTATTTTTTAGGAGAAAGTGGAAAAGGGAATTTAATATTTTTTTATTTATTTAAGTTGAGTTATCATTGGGTTATTACTTATCTTTGGGGAGTTCCTATTTTAATTTATTTATTAATTGAAGTTTTATTTTTATTATTTTTGTTAAGTTCTTATGAAGGGTGTGTTTATAGTATTAATTTCCAAGATAGATTGAAAAGTTGGTATTATATAAAAGGTTTTAAGAAAGAGATGATAGATTTAAATAATATTTTTTACTATCCATTTAAGTTTATGAGTTCATGTTTTAAGTTTTCCGGTAATTATTTAGAAATAAGTGTTAAAGAAAGGTTTTATCTTTATTTAGCCACTTTTTTTTTAGTTTTATTTTTATTGTTTCATTGTTTGTTTTTATTTTTTTTTAGTATACCTATCTATTTATTTTTTAAATCTGTTTTTTTTAAGTTGTCACTTGTTTCTTTTAGTTTAAAGTTTTTTTTATTTTTTTTTATTAATCTTATTTATTTGGTTATAATATTTTTTAATATTTTTTTATTCGTATCAGTTATTTGTTCTATTTTTTTTATAATATGTTTTTCATCTAATCTTTATGTTAATTATGAAGTAGATTCAGGAGTCTCTTATGAGTCTATGGGGGATTCTTTTATAGATGGTTATAATTTTTTTATTGTTACAGGATCTCAATTTAGGGTTTACAATAATTGTTGGTACTATAAAGGTTTGTATTGGGTTTTAGGTTAATGTTTTTATTTATATTTTTATTAATTTTTATTTTTTATTCTTTATTAATATTTTTGATTTATTTTTTTGATAATTTTAAATTTAGTTTAAGAGAGGGTATTATATTTTTATTTATTTTTAAGTTTTTTTTGTTTTTATTAATTTTTATTTTTTTTTGTTTAGGTATTATAGATTTTTATTTTTTATTGTTGTATTTTTTTATTGTAAGTTTTTTAGTTATAATTATTTTAATATTTTAGTTTTTAATATGAATTATTTGAAGTTTTTAGGTTTTTTATATATTTTATTTTCAATTTTTGGAAGTTTATTAGGTTTTTCATTTTCATTATTAATTAGATTAGAATTAAACAGTCCATTTACAGTTTTAGGTGAGTATTTTTATTATGTTTCATTAACAAGTCATGGTGTTATTATGGTTTTTTATTTTTTAACTTTATTAAGCACTGGTTTTTATTTTTATTTAATAAGTGAGATGGTTGTTTTAAATGTTAATTTTTTAGGTTTTAGTTTTTTGTCTTTATTATTTGTTTTTATTTCTATGATTTTTTTAGTAATATCTCTTTTTTTAGGTGAATTTGTTAATACAGGGTGAACAATTTATCACCCATTATCTTCTTTTAGTTATAATGATTCTTTTTGTTTAGATTTAGCAATTTTTAGTTTAATTATTTTTACAATTTCTTCAATAATTTCTTCTATTAATATTTTTATTTTGTTTTTTTTATCAATAAATTTCTTTGAATCTTTTTTAGATATTTCAGTATTTGTTTGGAGTGGGGTTTTAACATCTTTTTTAATTTTATTTTCTACACCTTCTTTAATTTGTGCTTTAGTTTTGCTTGTTTCAGATAGAATTTTAAATACATATTATTTTGATTTTGAGTTTGGTGGAAGTTCAATTTTATTTCAGAGTGTTTTTTGGTTTTGGGGACACCCAGAAGTTTATATTTTAATTTTACCTGTATTTGGAGTTGTATCACATTGTATTTTTGTTAGTTGTTTTGGATTTGTTTATAATAAAAATGGGATAGTTTTTTCTATGTTATCTTTGACAGTTTTAAGTTTTTTAGTTTGAGGACACCATATGGTTACTGCAGGTTTGGATTTAGATGTTAAAGGTTTTTTTATGGTTTCAACTATTGTTATTAGCATTCCAACAGGTGTAAAGGTTTTTAGCTGGTTATATAGTGTTTTTATTTTTGGAGGCTGTTTTAATTCAACATTTTTTTTAATATTATCTTTTATAGTTTCATTTTCTTTTGGAGGGGTTACAGGGGTTTTTTTATCTAATTATTCTTTAGATATAGTTTTTCATGATAGTTATTTTGTTATAGGACATTTTCATACAATATTAGCAGTTTCATCTTTTTTTGGTTATATCTCATGTTTTTCTTTTTTGTTTGAAAATATTTTATTTAAATTTAGTAATATTTTTGTTTATTTTTTATTATCTATAGTTTTTGTTTCAATGACACAACTTATGGTTTCATTTCATATAAAAGGTTTAATTAGTGTTGCAAGAAGAGTCTCTAATTATTTTTTAGATTATTATTTTTTGTTTTATTTAGGGGGTATAGGGGTTTTAGGAGTTTGGTTTTCTTTATTTATTTTTTTTATTTTTATTTTTGTTTTTATAAATAATAAGTGTGGAGATGAAAAATAGAAAGTTTATTTATTATTCTAAATTTGTTTTTGTTTTTGATGTCTCTTTAAATAAAAATGTTATTACTCCAATTAAGGAACTTGAAACCCCTTTAAGTTCTACCCCCTCATTACCTGAACCTGTTTTGTCTTTATCAAAAATTGAAAAAACCTCTCTAGTTAAGAAAAGTGTGAATACCCCTAGAGTTGTTAAAAGATGTTTACAAGAGCTTAAGATAGAATGGAGAGTTATAAGAGGAAAACATTTTTGTTCAGATGGTTTTGTTAGAAATTTTGAGTATTATGACCCAATTATGAGGTTTATTGTTTTTATTAAGTTTATTTATGTTAGGTTTTTTCTTAATTGTTTTTGTTTTAGTTTTAAATTTTCTTTTTCTTATGGTAGTTTTAATATTTCATATATTTTTTATTTTTTTTATTCTAAATCTCATATAAAGTTATACAGTAGAATTAATCTTGCTTTTGGTTATTTGTTTTTACAATATGAGGAGTGTTTAGAAGTTTTGTTTCCAAATCATATAATTGATATTCCATTTAGTAGTTTAGAGAGATTTTATTTTTTTTCTTATTATACACCACTTAGTTTTAAACATCTCAGAATTGTAGTTTATAGAAGAATAAAAGTTAGGGGTAAGTTATATTTAAAAGGTTTATTTGGTATTAATCTTCTTTCAAATTTTAATTATAAGGGAAAGAATAGGCTTTCTCCAGGTGTTAAGTTATTTATTTCTAAGTTTTTTTATTCAAATGGATTTATTAGTAAAAGTTATAATAAGATTTTATTTGACCCTAATTTTTTTAGTTGTTTTTCATTTAGTTTTTATTATCAGTCAATTCCTTATACAAAGATTTTTAGTTTTAAAACCGTTGGAAGAATGGGTAAGTATTGTAAAACATTTAAGCCAGAAAAGGCTTTGCAAAACTCATCTGCGGCTAAGAAAGATAAAAACTTTAAGTTAGTTAGAAAGTCTTATAAAGGTTTTTTTGATAATAAGTAGTTTATTTTATTTTATTATTTTTCAGTTTTTTATTTTATTTTTTTATATAATTTTTATTTTTAAAAGTTTATTTATTTCTTTATTTTATCTAAATATTTTATATGAGTTTTTTTTGTTATTTTGATTTGTAGGTTTTAATTTTAAAAGTAAAAGTTCATTAATAGGTTTTATCTTTTTTGTAGGCTTTGTAATAGTTTTTTTGTTCTTTTTTTTATATTTTTTTTTATATTGAGAGGTTATATTTATTATTAATAGTAAAATAATTTTTATTTGTTTTATTTTATTAGAGTTTTTATTTTTTATATTATTTATAAATTATTAATAAAAAGTTTTTCTTTTCCATGTCCTTTAAATAATAATATATTGAGTAATGTAGGTTTTGTAATAGTTTTTCTTATGTTAATTGAGTTTTTTTCTGGGGTTGTTTTGAGTTTAAATATTTCAGGTTTTAATTCAGGTGTTTTTTCTAAGTTAAAATTTTTAAATAATAATAATTATGGTTTTTTAGTCATTAAATTTCACATTCTTTTACCAAGTTTTATCTCTTTTTTAATAATATTACATATTTTTAAATGTTTTATAAAACCTCTTAATAGTTGTAAAGAAGTTATATATTCAGGTTTATTTCTTATAATTTTTTTTATAGGCACATCTTATACAGGTTATAGTTTGTCAAAAGGTTCTATGGGTTATTGAGCTGTTGTAGTTGTAAATAGTTTAATAAGAGAGGGTTTAGGTTTTAGAATTTCTTCATCATTGTTTTTTGATAACTCTTTGGGTTTGGGTAATTTAGTTTTTTTAAAAATATTTACATATCATTTTTTATTATCTTTTATTGTTATTTCTTTACAATTTTTACATATATTTTTATTACACAATACAGGATCTTCAAATTTTATTAACAGTTTTTATTTGGATTATTTTAGATTTGAAACTTTTATGTTTATTAAAGATCTCCTTTCTTTGTTCTTTTTTGTTTTTTTAGTTTTTTCTTTTATTTTTTTTAATAATTTCTTTTTTATTTATGGTGAGAACTTTTTAAATATAGATGAGTTTAAGGCTTTAGATTTGTCAGTTGAGTGGTACGTTAGAATTTTTTTTATAATATTAAGAGGTGTTAGTGATAAATTATTTGGACTGTTTTTTACTATCTTGTTTTTAATTGTTTTGTTTTTTAGCTTTTTTTCTAAAGACCTTTTTAGATTTGACACTTTTAAGACACAAAACTCTCACATATCTTTTTTTATATTTAATGTTATTTTTATTTATTTATCTTATTTTGGTTTTAGTAGTTATTTATATTCTGTTTCAATTTTTTTATTGTTTTTGTTTTATTTTTTAATAGATTTATTTTTTTTAAAGTTTAATGTTAAGTTTTTTAAATACTAGAATATCCTTTTTTTATTTTTATAATAAGTTTTTAATTTTTATTTTATTTAGTTTTGTTTTACAAATTTTATTATTTTTATTTTCTATTTATTTAAGTTATTTTTATTTTCTATTTTTAGAGGTATGAATTTTTTTACTTCTATTTTTATTTAATACTTCTAAAAACGATATAACATTTTTATTTTCTATTTTCTATCTTGTTTTTACTACTTCTTTAATCTTTTCAGTACTTTTATTATCAGAGGTTTATGAGAGTTTTTTAGTATTTTTATTATTAATTTTAATTTTTAAAATAATATTTATTTTAATAATTTTATGTATTTTTTTAAGTTATAAAAGTTTTATTTTGTTAAGGGAATTTTTTATAGTTTATATTTTAAATTTTAAGATTACTATTTTTATTTTATTTTTTATTTTATTTAGTTCTAAGAGGTTAAGAGAGGTTGTTATTATTTTTATTTTAGATTTTATTTTATTTTTTTTCTTTCTATTTATTATAATACTTTTAATCTCTATTAAGGTTTTAATGGAAAATAATTTTGAGAAGTATGTTATATTATTGTTAAACTTATCTCATTATTTTATTTTTTTTTCTTTCTTTTTAAGTTTAAAGTTGTTTTTATTTTGTTTAATTTTAGATGTTTTTTTATTTTTCTTATCAATTTTTATTTTGTTTTTTAATGTTAGTAATATGTTTAGTAATCAGCTTTTAAAATATAACTCATTTATTTTATTTATTTTGTTTTGTAATTCATTTGGTGTGCCACCTTTTCCATCTTTTTTTTTAGAGGTTTGTTTAGTTTTTATTTTTTATAATAGTTTAAGTTTTGTTTTTTCTTTTGTCTTTTTATCTTTATTTTATTTATTATCTATTATAAATTTTGTTACTTTGTTTAGTTTTTTAGGTAGGTCTTCAAGCAGGTTTTTTTATTACAAATGTTTTATGGATGGTTTATTTTTATTAGTGACCCTTTTTTTAGGTGTTTTTTGTTTTTGTTTTATTTATATTTTTTATTCATTATTAGTTTTTTAGTTTTATTTAAATTATAATTTTATTTTGTAAAAAGGTTAAGTTTTGTTAGTAGTTTAAGCTATTTTTTATTGTTTAGCGAAACGTAGTAAGCTAATGAATTCCACAGTAAAAAATCCTTTAAATATTTATTCTGTCTTTTTAGTTGTTTGAGTTTGTTGTTTGTTTTATTTTTTTTTTGTTAAAGTTTTATAAGAGGTTAAGTTTTTGTAATTTATTGTTTTATAGTTGTTTTAAAAGTCAATATTATTTTTAGTTGTTTATATTTGTAGTTTTTAGGTGTTTTTTTCATCATTTTTATTTAGGTTTTACCGATATTTAAAGTA
>JAUMHP010014802.1:0-15027 GCA_032361065.1 Enteromius trimaculatus
CTTTATTTCAAGGGGCAAGGGGAAGGGGCGAGGGGTAGGCAAAGGGCTAGAAAATAGAATTGGGATTGGGCCTAAGTCACAAATATTCACTACATACAAAAATGTATGGCGACCCAGCATTGATAATGATTACTTCTTTCAATGAAGAATTAATCACGTTTACATTTGCAGTTGTAATCGGTCTAAAGTTAGATGGCTATAAGAAAAAAGTTGCATTCCTCATCTGTTGAGGTATACGAGATGCCTTTGAAGCATACTCAAGTACTTCAAGGATTAAATACAATACATGTCATGACTTTTGTTAAAATTTGATTTGGTTATTGTTCATCTTTGTTGTAGCTTGAGACTTGAGAGACTGGAAAAGACATGATGAAATTTGCAATAAGTTACTATAGCGTGACAGTTAGAGTACAATAAAAAGTCTACAAAGGAAGGCCCCAAAAGAAATGGAAATGTGTTTTCATAAGAAGGGAGAAGAGAGAGAAACCCTAAGCCATGTCTGCATGGTTAAAAAACTTGGTTTATATAATACATTGATAATTTTTTACAGTCTCTCAAAGAACATTTTACCTGGACTTTAGGCCCTGAAATGTCTTCCCCCCTGTTGTTTGGTCCTCTGTCCTCTAGAGCCTCACTGCTTACTTCTTCTTGTCCAGAGTCTTTCCTAGCTTTGCCCTTTGGTTTGCTGGAAGACTCACTGGCGTCTGGTGACAAGCGAGCTTGGGCTTGAAGCTCTGGATGTTCCCCATTTTGCCTCTCAGTTTTCACTCCAGGTGTTGATGACATTAGTTCTTGGCTGTGGAGGCAACAAAGTTTAAAAAACATTACTTGATTGATACCTAACCTGCTGAGCTTGTGGAATAAGAATACAGTTTGTTGGTAGAGGTCACTGTTCTTACCTGGACTCTCTCTGCCCTTGTGTTTCAGTACTCAGTCCTTGTCCCAAAGTCGCCGTCTTCCCATTTGTACCGGATATCTCACTCAGACCTGAAACTGAAGACATGTCTTTTTCTGACAGCTGAACTTGAGAGAGGATCGCTTGCAGCCTCTCCTCAGTCATCTCCTCATCCTCTGAGCCTTCCTCCAACTTAATGTTCTCCAAGAGAGACTTTATTTTCTCTTGGGTCATCTCTTCATCTTCTTCATCAAATCCAGGCTTGCCACTCTCTTCAGGAGCTTCACTGGCTGGGATACTAATGGGAAACTTAGGTTTGACTTCCATGTGCTCTTTTACTGGACTGTTTGGGAAGACTTCTGATTCTTTTGAGGTTTCCTCGCTGTTACGTTGTTCAGAGGGCAATGTTAATTCTTTGCTGGCACCAAAATCATCTTCAGCTGACCAATCCTCTTGGCCAACAGACTCTCGACCTCCAATAGAGGTGTCCTCTGCCATGACGGTAGGCGGCTTGGTATCTGCAGACACTGGGGCACTAGTGTTTGGCAAGGACAGTTCACTGGGTCTTACGGGGGGACTAGAGGGAAACTTTAGGGTAATGTCATCGCCAAAAAAATCATCTTGGCGCAGAGGGGTAGGGGGCTCATAGTTTAGCTCTGAGGGACTCTGGAGCTCCAGGTCAATGTTGTGGTAACCTGAGTGATACAACACAGTGAGATGGAGGCGAACACCACTTGTGCACTATGCCACAGCAACAGATGTTATGACAAAGGCCTTTGAAAATGTCATGGTTCATGTTGATGTTAAGGTGGCATTCTGAATTTATACAATTGTGTGTCCTTATATGTCACAAAATCCCATTCACAAGCACAATCTGTGAGTAACATGTAGTTCCATTAAAGTCCTGATGGCTTTAAATGAGTATTCTGGGTTATTTGCAGAAGTCCTACCTTAAAAATTAGATGACTTCACAACTCCAATAACAAATACTTTCATAGAGTTAAAGTGTTTTAGTAAAAATACATGCTTTATATTTTAGCTTTAAAACCTTCTGGCGCACTTGCCCCATTATCACAAAGACTCCTTGTACATTTTTTAAGGAAAAGTAATTTTCTGTGGTAGTCAAAAGGATACCACAGATAATAATTTGCAGGTAACCTAACCCAGAATACTCCATTACAAATATACCATTAAGGTAAGCAACATGTAGTATAATTAGTATAGTTTCAGTATCTGATTGTGTAGTTTACCATGTGATTTTCAAAGGCAGATAATTATAACACTAAATATAAAGTTCAGGAACAGTGGGGTCTTGACATAAATGGAGAAAGATGAGAGACGATGATGAGGAGGAAAAGGACTGTTTGGTCAACACTTTAAGGTCAGGAGATATAAAGGGTGTAGATAAAGTAGAGGCAGTGGAAACTGTCGTGGACACCAGGTTACAGAAAAATGAATCAAGACAAGACATTGCAGATATTGTGTTAATGAGATCATGATGATGTTGATATATGAAGATAAGAATGCAGTGTTAATAAGAGCGAGTTATCATAGCATGACAGAAGAGTTGTAGCAAGAGCTAGCACTAATTTACTCCACCAAAGAGAGAGAGAGAGCAACTACGCTTAACAAAGCTGTGCTTTGAAATGGGACAAAGGTGTAGCTATGAAAGAAGTTGGTAGGCAGTGGAGAAGCAGCAGGTCTGGATTTGAAGCAGAAGCACTCTGTCAGGAAGGTTCAGAGGATTCTGGGATACTGAAGGATCGGGCAGCTTGACAGCAAGCAGACATTCCATAGTAGCCAGAGCCATGCTATTGATATTGCTTCCAAACTACTGAGTTACTGTTAGCACTACACAGAGAGAAACATTAAGGCAATCATGCTGTAAAAGCAGGTTGAATACTATTATGTTTTCATGTATGTTTAACATCTCAGAAAAATCAGAAGATAAAACGGAGCACTATTGCCATTGCTAATAGCTACAGTAGTTGGTATACTTTGGAGAGCATACGTTGTATACACATAAACATAATATTTGTCTTATTTTGGTATGAACCAAATCTTAAACCCACCAGCACACAAGTAGAATAAACCTTAACAGATATTTCAGTAGAGCACAACAGTGAGCACTAACTTTTTTTTTGCCTATAATGGCTATTGTAGTTGGCAATTTGGTAATTAATTTGAATTTCTGCAAAAGAATGTATTGTCAGTTGACGACATCATATATGAAAGGTTCATTCATAATCGTTGGTGAAAACTATTTTTTTTAACTTATGGATCCCAACTGTTATTCCATATAAACGTATTTATAATTTCCACTATTATACAGATGGGATTAAGTTTTGATTCAGCATTAGCTTAATTCATATACTCTATAGATGCATGCTTTAATGCTTTCATACAAACATACAATCATAATAATTCAATATTTATGATCACACTGATCCCTGACTGGTCCAACACCAGGCTGGGAAACAGCAGTGTTGATAATTGGCCAACCTAACTGATTAGAAAAGTTTGGGATTTAAACTTAAACTTGAGTTTAAGTTTATACTGGGTTTGAATTTAGAGCAATAAGTGTTTTGCCATGATGGTTCTATGAATCTACAGATTTGTGAGAGACATAGAAAAGTAGAGTTCAGGTAGATGGGGCTAAACTTTACCATCAGCCTGCTCCTGGGAAACTGCGCTATCATCTGCAAAACATCTTGTGCCTGAAATGTTACCATAGTCAAATATCGGCCCTTCCAGCAATGTCACAATATCCAGCCGATTGATCTTTGTCAGGACTGCAGTTAAGGCATCCGCTAAAAAACAAAACAAAACAAAAAAGGAAAAGATTGTCATGGTTGCGCATATTTGCTAAGCAAGAAATTATTCCTTTAACTTTTTAAATTTTATATGACTTGGATACAGACGTCTGTCCCTGCCCAAACCCCACCCACATTTCTCCTCTCTGTATGATTTACCCTTAGTCAAAAAAGATGTAGTGCATAGGCACACTTACTTGTAGCGTTTTTACCATCACGGCTAACCCATTTCTTCAATAGCATGAAACTCTGAGCTGTCAGTGAGTTGGGGTTTTCCACACGGATTTGATTTATCTCATCAACCGAAAATTCCATTTCCCTGGCCAGCTCTGCAACACATTAAAAATAGATTAACGACTCTTCTGTCTTTACCACTCCCCCGTACACATGTGCGCAGTACTGCAGTGACTGCAGATGGCACACCCTTCTGATCACAGAAGCGCCAATGCTTTGAGAAACAACAAAATATGAGGCGAAACCGTATGTGCACAACAAAAGTAATACTAAAACTTAGCATTTAGGGGTATAAACGTGACACATTATTGTCACAGATGACATAATTACAGAAAAGTAAAAATATAGGCTATATTTGTGCTAAAATGTAATGTGACACTCTGTCCTCTAGGTGGTGTAATTTCTTACCAGTCCAACTTAGGCCAAGATGATCCGCGACAATAGCCATACGTACATCTGTTCTTTCACACGGGCTCTGAGGGCCTAAGATCAGAAGACCGGAAGTTATGAAAATCTTTAAAAACATGATATTAGAGAAGTTAGAAAAGTAATAAATCAGACTAGTCTTTTCTGATCAAGTCAAGATAATTAAAAGTTTGGGGAAGTTTTTGCATATTTTATCCACAACAAAACAAGTCCATATCCAAATCACAGGTGAGGGGAGACTGATCAGAAAAGGGTTGCAAAAATATAGTCAGTTAACTTGTTAGTGGTTTTAAGATGTTAGATTTGTAAATAATGCATCTAATCAATCTAATTGGAAATGTTTAAACCTTCTGATTGTATACTCTTACCAGAAACAGCAAATAAATCAGAAAAATATGAAAAATGTTTCTACCAATAAAGCAGAGAGCCAAATGTGAATTCACAGTATCAAATGAAACTAAACATGCGGCATCTTTGGCGCTGTGCTAGGACTGTGTGTCTACGTGGGCTCACGAGATCGACAGGCGTCCTTAGCACCTTACACAAAACTAGGAACCAATAAAAACGGCCAGCAACCCACTCACACTGGCATGCTACAGTAAGACTGACTATCCATAGAGAGAGATCTGAAAACAGTTTTAGGGACCAGTACACAAGTACAGAAAGAGAAAGAAAATGACAAATGACAGAGATGACATCTACAGTCAGGTCACACCACAGGCAATCACAACGGCTCATGCATCTAAGATCATACAAGTGTAAAGTTTTACAAACTAGGCTTGATCTCCACGCCGGGGGCCACTTGAGGCCCAGCACCCTGACTGCCTTCACCTCCATCAGTCCTCCTACTCCTCCTCCTCCTGTCTCTGCCGGACTGCTCAACCTGTGACCTCACGTCTCTAGCAGACCTGGATGTACTGGAGGGTTGCGACGCGTCTGATAAAGATGTGTTTCTTGATGTGCTGCTTTCTTCATCCTTATCATATGCCTGCATCTTTTTCTCTTCACTGGAATGGCAGTCCACACGCTTTCCTGCTCTACTGGGATTTGAACAACTAGACTTTTTGCCAACCTCACACAGGGGCTCCTGATCACATTTACTGCCTGATCTACTCAATGGACTGGGTTTTGATCTTTTGTTGGTGGTTATCGTTTTGATTGGCTGTGCTTTACTTTTCTGTTTGGCTATTGTGGTGGTCCTACATTTCCCAATTGGTGAGGAACTAACATTTTTGAACCTCATCATTGGGATTTTAGATCTAGGCTTCATGTCTGGGAATGGATCTAATCGATTCCTGGCTACTGGTCTAATCTTCTGCATTGGTTTTGAAGACACTAGTTTTTTAGCCAGTGGTGAATGTGGTGTTCTCACTGGCAACCTAGACTTTGGTGGCTTTCTCGTAATGTCTTTGCATTTGGAGATTACATCAATACTCTGTGCACTGCCATCCCTTAAAGTACCAGTGTCCTTTCTGACTGAATCTTCACATGGGTTTATTACTTGTACTGAGCAAAGATCAGATACTAACAGCTGTTCGGTTTGTATGCTGCTTTGTAGCAAGCAGTGCGTTCCAGCATTTAAGGCCTCAAGACTAGCATTATCACTGCAGTTTCTGGAATTACTGGAAGTTGTCTGGAGGTAAATTGTTTGTGGCTCTGTCCTCGATGAGTCTGTCCTCTGATTGTACTTGCTTGCTCTAAAGGTGTCTGGTCCTACTTGATGTGCAGTCTCTGGTGTTTGACCTTGAGAACTATCCCAATCTACACAAACAAAATCTCTCCTCTCAGAGTTGGAAGATTTGAGTCCTACCTTAAAAGAAGAACATAAAGAACTGACTTCTGAATAGGGGGGAGGCTCCATGTCATGAGATGTGTCAGAGTGGTCAGTGCATATCTCAATGATATTGTATGATATAACCGTGTTGTCTTCCAATTTAACTTGTGCTCTTTCAACTATCTGTGGATTTGAAGTGCCTACATTTAGTTTTCTGAACCCATCCCCTATCCTCCCTCCTAATGTATGCTCACCGATCTGAAAAAATTGCAGCCTCTCTTCAACAAAATCCCGCTTGCTCATGTCAATCGCACCACTGCGGGTCATCTCAAACATCTTCCCTTCGTGGAAGGGGAAAGGGTTTGGCTCGCTAGTTGGTGTGCTTTCATCGGTTGGAGTTCTTGCAGGAGTTGTGTCAGGGGTTGTTGCTGTAGACCTGTCATCTACTGCTAGCCCAAACGGCTTGGGCTCATCATCTTTAATTCTAGCGTCCACAACTTCATCTTCTCCTCCTTTGCTTGACCAAGGATCAAAGCCTTTTGTTGCAACAGTTTTAAAAGGAGTATTAAACTCCTCATCTAGCTTGTAACTAAAGTAAGTGTCTGACAATCCTTGATCAGATTGTTTTCCATCTTTTTCACTGTCCATTCCATTCCTTTTGTTTGAGGAATCCGTTTTAGCTTTGGTCTTTTTGTAATCCTCAGCTGGTGATTCTTCATGAATTACTTCAAGTTTACTTTGGCAACGGTCACTTGGTCTAGACATATTATCTGATGCCCAAAGATCCTTTCTGTTTTCATTGGGAAACGGTTTGGCAATGGGCTCAATTAAGCCATCATCCTCATCTTGAAGTTCATATCCATCAAGAGAGTCAATCTCAGTGGCATCAGTGTCATGAGAAAACTCTGCAGTTGTCGCTATTGAGCAATCTGTGATGGACTGATCATTGCCATTTTGTTCATAATCATAATCTTCTGCTTTTCCATTACCATTTGTCCCTTGTTCTTTATCGTTCCCATTCTTGTCAGGGGTTTTGGATGGGCTTTTCTTCAAATCTATGTCCTCATCAATCTTAAAGGTATATTTCTTTATTGGAATAGGTTTAAAGACAGATTCCTCCTCCTCGCTTGAATCACTATCATTAGCTCCTGGGGGCACAGGAGATGGTGGCTGGACTCTTATTATAAGTTCGGCAAGATGATGTTTATCATGCTCCTCTTTGAGATTTACTTCCATCAATTCAGTTTCAGCCTCTGAGGAAGGAGTTGACCTTTTTTTCTCAGGCTGGGAGGAATCAGAATCCAAGGGAGGTGGAGGAGGGAACTCTATATATGCCACTCTTTTGTCTTTTGTCTCCTCGCCAGCTTCATGCTTACCATAGGCTCCTTTTTCTGGTCCAGTTTTTTTCAAATGAAAAGCTTTTCCTTGTTCACTATCTTCTGACTCCTCTGAAACCTCAGCTATTGGGCTTGCAATACCTGGCATAAATGCAACAAATGGATCAGGGGTTCTCGAGGTGAGATCATAGCTGACCTCTTCTGAACTAGGTGTCTCAGGAGTCATAGGACTTTTGCCAGAGCTGTCGATAAAAGAAAACTGTTCTAAAGTATCATCATCTGGGCTGCCTTGAGGAGATGTAGATTGTTTCTGTTTAACTGCATAAATTGTTCGACTTTCTGAGCTAACCATCTTTTTAAATGTTCCATTGGTTCCTCCTCCTCCCATATCTTTGTCAGACTGTTTCCCTACTTGAACACTTACATAGACCGGTAAAGTTTTAAGCCCTTTGAAACTTTCTCTTGTTGTAATGGTGGATATTTTTTCAACCGAACTAGTGTCACTTAGACCACTTGTTGTTCTACTTTCAGAAGAGACTTCTTCAGACTTCTTTGTTGCAGCTTCCTCTCTCTGTAACTCTGAACGGCCCTGAACCCTTGGTTTGGACAAGATAGGTATGTGTGATGGGCTCTTTTCAGATAATTTAGTTACCGTGTCTTGATTTACCTTCTTTGACTGATTATTGTCTGGGGAAACAGGTGATGTTCTCATAGGAATATGAGATTCTGTCTTTTTTTTAAGGGTCTTTATCTGAAAGTCATTCTTACTGATACTATCCTTAAACAAAGAAGCTGTTTTAACTGTCTCATTTTTAATCTCACTCTTTAAATACTGCTGCTCTGTAAAATCATTCGTTGCACTATGCCTGTCTGCAATATTTCCATCCTTCAAATCTTGAGAGTCATCTTTATTAAAGCTCTCCTGAGTTTCATCAAACTTTCTATCCTTCATTTTCTCAAAATGTGAGGCTCTTTCAACAACAGTATCTGTACATTTTTCAGGTAAACATTTTTCACCCGACTGCTTTGAGACAGTAGTGCTACTAGGGGTTACTTTACTTTTATCAGTTTCTGTTAGTTTTTTAGGAGGTGAGTGTCCTTCATCTGTGGAATCAGCTTTTGAGGGTTTTGAACCAGGGTAAATCTGGTATACTGGTAATTTACTTTCTGGTATTTTTTTAACTGGTTGTGTTAGAGGCAACTTCTGATCCTGCTTCTGTGATTCTATTTCATACTTTTGTCGAACAGAACTCACTCTAGAAGTCTTAACTGGGACTGGGGGGCCTGCATCACCTATCTTTACCTGCTTAGGATCTTTGTGCGATTTTGTCTTGTCCTCACTTACTTGCCTCTCGGGACTGTTTGGCAGACTTGCACTTTTCCTTTCACTTGTGCTGCCAAACATCTTCTCCCTGCCTTTGTCCCATTCCTCAGCTGCAGTCTTTTGCTTTTTCTCTGGGCTGTTCCACGTTGAGCTTGGCCCTGACCGTGTCTCTCGTGAAAATCTGGTTGGTTTCTTTTTCTCAGGGGACTTGAGCTCATCATTTAACTTTTCAGTTTTGTCCCTAAAAAACTGTGAAACCTCACTCAGTTTCTCCTCTGCCTCTTTAATGGTCCGATCTACTCTATCTTCATATATAAGCTTCTCTCTGTTCCTGTCCTGCCTATCCTGGGTGAATCTCATCCACACTGAGTGTTTAGGGCTACCGGGCTCTGTGGTATAATGTAATACTGTAACTTTGTCATATTGCTCATCTTGTGGGGGATATTTACCTGATTTGTCTGATGCATCCCTTGCTGACTTTAATTTGGACTCCTTCCTGGGGCCAGCAACTTTTTCTCCATATACACCTTCTGCCCCATGTACCTCAGTGGCTAAGCTATGCGCCTGGTCAGCCACTGAGTCCTCAGTATCAGAGTGTGATATGTCTAATTTTTCTGAGAGCAACATTTTCTCAGCAAACCTGTACGATTCTCCTCTCAACTCAGATAACTCGTCATCATGATACTCAATAGAATGCTGGCTTAGAAATTTTAAAGCTTTATATGACTCATCTGCAATAAGCTGAGCTGAACTGGGACGAGACTCTTCCTCTTGAGAAACAGGTGTATTAACTCTGGATGTGTCTAAGAAGGGTGGCAGTGATTCCTCAGCAGTAAGTTCCTCCTCGTCTTGAAGAACCTCATAATCACCATCAACCCTTTCAACAAGCTCTTTGAGACCTCGGTCACTCCTGCATATTAACTCTGGATGCTTTTTGGTCTCTCTGATTATAACTTCTGTCGGGTCAGATGTGTTGCCCTTTTCTATGTGTACCTCAATAATTCTCTCAACTTTGGGCTTTTTGTCCTTTTCTAGGAACCGTGGCGACAATTCATCTCCTTTAATGCTATCTTGGCCAGCTTTGTGCTCAAATAAACCGGCAAATTCTTTGGAAGGGTCTCTTCCAGACTGAAAAGCTTTCATGATGTCTCGGACTGACATGGTGTCTTCAATCCTGTCAGAGGCAACATCTTTAAGTTGAGGTTTGTGGTAGACCATTCTAGTTGTAGTGGTGATATGAGTTTCTTCTTTGACGCAGGCCAGTTCCTCAGAGCTGGCTTTCATCTGCAAGGCTTTTACCTTATCTTTGATCGAGCTAACTGCTGGCTCAGGATCAACTGGAGGCTTCAAAGCTGCTGCGTCATCCATTAGTGGCTCACAAACCTCCTCAGGATGTTCATAGCTCCTGATGACGTGAACAACCTCAGTTCTGGTTTCTGTTATGACAGGGGGAATAGGCACATCTGTGAAGGGGGGTTTGGGCCCTGTGCTCTCTGCACTTTGAGGAGCTGATGGGGTCTTTTCACTTCTGGTTTCAAAACCGCTATCTGAGAGAGGACTCTTATCTTGTTCATGGGAAAAATCATCAGGAGATTCCAGGATAGCATCTGTGCCACTATAGGATTCTGCTAATTTACTCAAGTCTTTCTCTGAGGGAGAAGTCCGCATACCTGTGGGTGGCATTTTAAGCTTGTGCTCCGGTTTCATGGTACGCTTTTGTTTTTCCTCCCCTTCCTTCTTTATTTCATCATACCTGCTCTTTACATCAGCTATTTTTGAAAGGGAACTGGCACCAAGATCATTCATTAAGTAATCAAACACTTTAGCTAAATTGAGATCTTTTTCTGGCACAGACTGTGGCCCGACAGGAATGGTTGGTTCAAATGTTGGCAGGGAATGAAGGGCACTCTTTCGTGCCTCCTCAATTTCATCTTTGGAGAACTCTTCCCATTCGTCTTCTGAGGCCCTGTCTTTACTTGAGCTTTTAGCCTCGCTCAGGACATCTTTTGTGAGAATTTCACTAACTTTGACAAGGTCCTCTTTAACTTTCTCAACCAAACTGAAAGGCTCTTCATCCTCCACCCTGGCCTCTTTAGAAACATGCGAGTGGAAACTTTTGGCCGTGGCTGATGTGTCAGTTTGTAAAATTGCAGTCATTCTTATCAGATCTTCCTTCATGTCTGCCACATCCTTAAGAATCTCTTGACTGGATGTCAGTGTGGGTGCGGCAGCAGCTTTGAGGACTGTAGGGGAAATAAAAAGGGAGGGCTTCGAGGGTTTCATTCGGGATGTTGAGGACTGTGCTTGGGTGTGTGTCTGAGGTGTGATTGTTATTTTTTCAGGGAGTTTCTTCCCCTGGGGTTCAGGGAGCACATTGACCACGGAGAATACTGGAACGGACATGGAAATGGATGACATTGATGTGGTGGTAGTGGCTGGTGATCTAAGGGTATCGTAAACAGAACTTGATAAATTTGATCTTAAAGGTGAAGATACATATTTTAGTGCACTATAGTTTGACGCCGAGCCAGCAGTAAATGTTTTTTCAGCCTCACTGAATGCTGCACCAACACTGGCCGTAGCTGCTTGCGTTGTGGCCTGTATCCGTTCTTGTAAGCTGTAAGCCCCTCCTGTAAACAAACGGGAAGATGTGGAGGAGGACGAAGGGTATTTTATTGGTGAAATGGATCCGTTTAACAGGACTGTTTCAGTACTGGATATTGTAGGCTTAGCTGATGAAGAAAGCGATGACAGAATTGTACCCCTAGTTGAATCTGTGGTTGTTTTAATAGAGGACAAGCTTGTTCGAACGGGTGAGGAGGCTGCTATACTTGTGGGGGCCAGGGTGGATCTGAATGATAAAGACGTGTATGTATTTGTGGTTGACTTTATAGAATCAGCTTGCGTTACTGTGGTGAAAGTTCTGTCTAGCAAGGATCCAGGTGATGAAATCAAGTTAGCTCTTGAGGACAATGAAGCAGCGAGCCCCTTAATGGAGACTGGATCTGTACCAGTTTTACCTGGCGAAGACAGGAGACTAGAGGAAATTTGGTTTTGGGGTTGTTGAACCACAGTCTTTATTGGAGATGACATAGATCTGTATGTTCTAATGGGTGATGCTACATCGCTAACTGATTTTGCAGGAGAAGCATTTGATGTTCCTAAGGTGGACTTGATTGGAGAAGCAGAGGAAATGGACCACACAGACTTTAGTGGCGAAGCAGATGGCGTGTTGGAAGGTGAACTGGAGAGGGAACCCAGTCCACATTTTGTTTGCCCAGGGACGGTAATAGGAGCAGTCGACCATGCCTGGTAAGATCTTGTTGAAAAGACAGGTTTGTGAGCGTAACCAGCAGGCAGTGTTCTTGTTGTACTTCGTTCAACTGTTTCTTTAAACAGACAAATGAAAATCCAACATAAAGTCAACAAAAAATGGTGGAAAAACAGAGAGACCAGAAGGAAAAAATTGGTCAGTGGTGATTGTCTTATAAGTAGTAGAGCAGCAGTTTTATGATGTGAAATGGAACTGAAGATGAGGATGGTGCCAAAATAAAGACGATCCATGGCCCATAAAGGGTTCACAAAAAAAAAAAAAAAATGAACAGAGCGCAAACACACAAAAGTATGACAAAATCGATGAACCACAAAACATAAAATGGCAAGACAAATGCACAGGACCAGAGTAAAACAATTTCACTTTTGACTTTTGATGTGCTAAATTTTCCTTTGACTGACTACCTTCATGTGCTACAGTGCCTTTTATCTGTTTGGTTTAGAAAAAAAAAAAAAAAAAACAGATCCATCCCCAATTTATATATTTTGACAAAAACAGAAGACTCCAAAACAAAGCACCCTTGTTCCTATGCTACAGCAAAACATATTATAACAAATGCAGGCTAAATAACTACAATTTAAGTTCATAATATCGCTCACATCATGCAGATCTGAGTAACCTTAGTGACAGGCAATTCAGTGCACACTGTGAAAACACCCGAGAGAATCTACCTGTGAGTCTTCATGCATTTCCTTCAAAAATGCATTAAATAGTTATGCACAATCACAAAGCCAAAAGGAGCAAGACTGGTTCCAAACAGGAATAATAATAATTATTTTTTTACTTTGATGGCATAGTGCATAAAATTTTGCAAGTCACTCAAAGTAAAATGTTATGAAAGTCACAAAATATTATTCTTGCTAGTGTGGGTAATAATGAACTAATAGGGTAAAAAACATCTCATAAGCACAGGGCAAGCACGGCACACCAACTGAAATACCAAACTTTACATGCAAACTAAACTTTACAAAAAACGAACAAAAAAACAAGCATGTGGACTCTGTTCATGTATGGTAAGAATGTGCATATAAAACATGTTTATGCCAGTTAATATATCATAGATGGTCACAGAAAGTCACATGTTAGCTTTAATCACTCCCAAGAATTTGGTTCTCAATATAATAACTCATATATTAGTGAAAACATCACACTCACTCGTTCCAGGCTCAGTCAGATAGCTGTAGCGCTTACGTAAGGCTAGAGATGCAAAGGTATGACGTCGTTCTGGCTTTTCAGTCTGTAACAACAACAAAAAGAATCCTATCAGTTTTCTCATAATCAACCCTGCTTAAAGTTAAACTAACTCTGTTATTGTTCTATTCTTTTAAAAAAGCATTAGGACTATAATATTGGAAGACTGATTTGGAAATCTTTTTGTATAATTTTCTTTATATTACTATACTCTTTACAATGGGTTGGCCTATATAGTCTCTATTCACATCAAAGGAAATCAATGCTACATTGATTTCCTTTAATTTATTCTAAAGGCCATGAAACAAAAAGAATAACTACGACCGACCGGGTCAGTAAGATCCTAGACGCAGAGGACCAGTGCTTTGTTACGCAATGTAAAAATAGTAGTTTTTCTCCTCTAAATTAAAAATGTAAATGCTTTTATATGTGATCCACATATAAGCCAAGTCTTGACAGTGTAGGCAACAGTACTTGGTGCACGAATGAGTAAAAAAACTAAATCAGCTTGCAGAAAGATGCAGCAGCATGCAGTATATGTACTGTACGTGTACCCAAGTTAAGCCGTCTTAAACGAACAAATAACCCAGAGCTAAAGCAACTAGCACACCACATGGAAATGAGGGGACAGCACTATTACCTCTTCCTCAGGATCTGAATCCACATCCTTTTGGTTCCCAAGATGCATTGCAGAAACAGAGGGGATAACGTAATGAAGAGCAGGGGGAAAGAAACATCAGGATGTAAAAGAGGCGATTGAGAGCACACTAAGTAAAAGTTACCGCAAAGCCACAGTGAAGGAACTCAAAGGGGTAAAAAATTAAAAAGAAAAACAAAGCACAGAGCCGCAACCACAGAAGCTGTTGAAATAAGCACAAGCCTGTGCACCTTCAGCCAAAGCGAGATCCAAATCAAAAGTGTGATTTGGGTCAGCCACAACAACGACAACTTGAAAAAAGCTTGAAACAGATAAAAGACACACTCAGGCAGTTTGAGCCAGGTTTGACCCTTAATGACTAGGAACACTGCTCTATCTTTCCTGAGTATGAAGATGGCATGATATGACACAGATGATCAGAGATTAGTCTTACCTTCTTGAGTCCTGGCAGTGTGATGTTTAAATTACAGATAGCAGTCTGACCAATACCCTTGGACGTTTTGGGCTCTCTGAGGAAGGACAAGCGGCCACATGGCTCTTGGCTGCTGTCTCTAACCTGCAGATGACAAACAAATGTTACTGCTACGAATTAGGGCTGACTTGCCCAGAATCTGCTGGATGATAGCTGGTAGAGAAACAGCCCATCTGATGTAAACGAGTACAAGCTGGAAAATATACGAGAATGTTAAAGTGAAAAGTCAAAACATGCGGAGAGCTACGTTTCTATATCATATATGAAAATTGTTATATTAAGTGTAGGGATGTAACGGTATTGTAAATACCGTCGTACCGCAATATAATTTTTTTTCGATAATACCGTGGTAGCATGACTCAATAAAATGATAGGTCTTCTGAGAAAAGTTTGCTCAGGCAAATGGAGCAAACGGGAGGTAGCGGGAACTACAATTCCCATCAGCCCAAGCGTGCCCATTATTCTTCGCAGTCTGTTGTTAATACAGATCAATGTTGCCAACTTAGCGACTTTGTCTCTATGTTAAGCGACTATTCAGACCCCCTTGGCGACATTTTTCCACTAAAAGT
>JAUMHP010015078.1:0-15005 GCA_032361065.1 Enteromius trimaculatus
AGGAGGACTACTACCATCTGACCGAGTTTCAGCTCTCTAGGCCTTACGGTTTGGGCTGCACGATCAGTTTTAGGGAATAATAATAATAAAAAAATAAAATAAAATAAAAAAATAAAAATCCTTACAATTACAATAGGGTTTCAGCGCTACGCGCTCGAACCCCTAAAAATGCAGCACATGTTGTCTATGTTTTAACACTGTATAAGAAGCTACTTACTGTTGACCACCCCTCCAGAGTAGGCATCACGATGTGTGGCATGATAAATGGCTCTCTCTGCCAAGTCGTAAGCCTCAGGTACACTCAGATCCCACCTGTGCCCTGAGTCCATCACACCATAGGCATAGTTAGACCCTGAGCCTGTGGAGAACATATCTCCTGCTAACCTCGTGCCACTGCTGCTCACATAATACAGACCCGGACCCTAGAAAAACACAAATTCAGACAAAGACTCAGCATGAATTACAGGAAAGCACTATAAATGGAGGTCTAAGTAGGGTTATCACTACTAGATTCCTCTTTTTGTTGAATGAATGGATGATGCCCGGTTGTGACAGACAACAATATTGCATTTTCAGAACTAAGAGAAAGTTAACCCCAGAATGAAAACTCTCATACTCAAACTTATGGCATACCTGTATGCATTTCTTTGTTCTGTTGTACAAAAACAAAGTTATGTTGAAGAACGTGGGTAACCAGTGCAGGTCATTGACTTCCATTGTATGAAGAACAATAACACTCTTAAGAAAGGCTGAGTGCATATGGATGGGTAAAATATGGACAAACCCAGTGATTGAACTGCTTTTAGCCAGCAGTTGGATTACTATCCAGAAAATGTTTGAAAACCACCCATTTACTGAGTTTGTCCAAATTTTACCCAGTGCCGGTGTAGCAGTCGATTCTGTTCCCTTCTGGAATGTCTGTTCCCCCTCCACAAAGCTTGTTCGCCGACAACTTCCGCAAAGGCACCAAAGCGCAACTGGATGGACGGAAAGCGAAATGGGACAAAAGTATTGGCGCAACTTTCAAGTGTATTGCTACACTACAGCGTAATAAAATTATTCTAACTAACTGTTAGTATTATGTGGTTTTTATTATTCTTGTAGTCGTTCCTTTGTTTTTATCTAATGTCTGAGTTTATGCAGTTGAATTTGCATATATAATGTAGGATAATCTGTCGGTGCAGACATCTAAAGCGTCATTTTACGGAAATGTAAATTGTTCCCTAGCCTTTAGAGAAATATTACACTTGAAACACATTAGGATTACAATTTCTGTATATTTTAAAATGAAACAGTATGTTATATGAACAAACACACCTTCTTGAGCCATCAATGTGCCAATATATATATATTTTTTATAATTACACCACAAAACTGCTCGTCCCACAGCCGTGTACACAGAGAAAGTGCTTTATTCTGATGTCGAAAACAGGGTTTCCTACCATTTCAAATATATTATATAAATGCATAATAAAACAATGCTGAATAAATCTTATAAAATATAAAAAAGTATATCAAGTCCTATTTATGTCACTGGTGATTCTTTGTGTCACTGGTGTTTTTTCTGTCACATTAAATATAAATAATATTCATAATAACTTTGAGTAGTTTTAAATTAGGTGACACAAGTGACGAAAAATGGTACATGTGGTCTTGAAATAAAATAAAAATGAAGCTGTCATTTATATATATTCATAAAGTCAAAAGGTAATGTGGTCTAAGTTTAAATGTTTAAAAATAACTACATTTTAAGACATCTTGTTCTACCAAAAGTGGACATTTCTGTGGAATAATCTTAAAATCGTTGCCTCATATTATAGACTATAATATATTATAATATTTAATCTATCAGTACTATATATAATTCATGACATATATTGAATTTGAACACTTTTTTTTTACGAGAAATACAAGGTGCAACGGTAAATACACAGCAGTTATAGTATCTATGGCCTAACTACAGAGAGCACCAATGAAATCAATTAATCATTAAGCTATACATTTTGGGCAGGAAGATGCCACTTTGTCACTTGAATTTCCATTCTTGCTGATTTTGTCAATTTTAACAATGGATCCAAAAAGTTAGAAGTAATTTTCAATTATAAAACTCAAGGAATTTACCCGTTTGGCATTAAAAAAAGAGCAAAAATATGTAATTCCTAGATGTACTTCTATCTTCCAGGTGATATTCATATACTGACAATGACATATAGATACATACCAACACTTAATACTTGTCTTGTACTAAATTGACTTTCCAGCAGTTACAATGGTAAAAAATACCTGTTCTTTAATGTCATTTTAAATGGGCCTATTTCTTGCTTTGGGCCTTCAGAACATCTTTGATAGTAGATGTTGTTATTATTTTTATTGTTGTTTTTAACCATGAAAGTCATGCCTTTTGATGTGCATCACTTTCATTAGTGTAAAAAAAAATAAAAATAAAAAAGCCACATACCCTGTCCATACTGTACCTCAAGTAACCCAAATAGCACACGCACATCTGCAAGATGTCTGTTAAAGATCTCTTGATCTGGAAAGCATCTGCTGTTCACAAACGTCTGGCAGATGTCTTTCAGGTGTCAGTTTTACATACAATTTAAATCATAAACAGCTTAAAGACATCTAATAGACATATATTTGAAATCTAAAAGGAAATGTCCAATAGACGTATTGCAGATGAGCAAACAACCTAAATAATACGTCTTGCAGATGTAAATACAGAGATCATATAGACATTTATGTACATGTTCTATCAGGGGATGATTTGAAAAGGCATCAGCTTTTTGCCCGCTTGGTCGTACTTTAAAAAAAAAACAAAGATTTATACAGTAGGCTATTTACCAAGCAAAAATGCCCCAAACGTTTTGCTTAATTGACTTAAAAAATAAAATGAAATAATAATTTTGCGATTACACACAAAACTATTTTATTATCCGAAACATTATAAAGAATGGTCAGAGCGGCAATATTTCAATTAAGGTGTTTACATGTCTGTATATTTTAATTAAAGTCGGTGTAGGCCACCTATGTTAATATTATGCTTGCTTATGCTTATGATCATAATCGCATTATTATAATCAAAGTATTGCGTTTACATGAGGTAAAGTTTGATCGCAAAACTGTCAAAATCTCATTATAATCGCATTAAGAGGGTCCATGTAAACGCACTCACTACTGTTACTAAAATGTTTAAATGAATTAATTTATTTTTATTTTATATATTTCCTGTGATTACTGTGGGTGATGGTTCCATATGGGTTGTGTTAACAATGCACCCACAGAAGAATACAAATGCTTTTCTTGCTATAAAACAAACTATTAAGCCACTGTTGTGTGTGGTTTTGTTTTATTTATTTGTATTTTTTGTAAATTGTTACACCTGCTGCAAAATTGTTCTTTGTAACAACACACGTGACAGAACTGTTTAAAATAGGCCTGCGTTAGAAAGCGTCATACGCTTGGGTTGTAAGTTGGAAAAAAGAAAAGAAAAGCGAGCTTCTCAAATCAATTAAGTCTCGGGAAAAAAGACGGTACTTTTTGATCCCTTTTGCTTCCCGTACATCCAGTTGTGCTTCATGACTACGTTGGGTCTGACAATACGTATGGTAACACGGCAACTACGCAAGACTACATAGTGTGAATACGTAAAGGGAACAGACATTCCGAGGGGAACAGAATCGACTGCTACACCGGGTTGCAGTTAACCCAGCATTTGCTGTTACAAGCTAAAAGTTAGGAGTTTTGAATGGGAGGTAAAATTGGAGCTTTAACTTAAAAAATGACTTACTCTCTCATCCCAGCCACAAACCATGGTGCCCATGGAGAGGCCCATGCCACGATATTCAGCCACCATGTTGGCTAGAAGCTTGGATGCTGCGGCCACACTAATCCGTGTCTTGTTTCTGAGCTTATAAATCCTTCACAAAATATATCAACACCAGATAATTATTTTTGAGCACTTATAGATTGAATGCATAAAAATGCACGATTAGAAATTTTATTTAGAAAATTATTTAAAAAGCATATTACCTTAAACTCCAAAATTTAAAGTATAACCTCTTTCGATTTACCTGCACTCTTTGGCCAGTCTTCTCTCCCAATAAACACAGTCTGCTGCATTGCCAGACATTGTCCCAAGGAGATAAGGGTTGATCTCAATTACCTTGTTGAATGTTTTTGTGTCTGGAATGAAATGTAAGATTTATTTCACCAGCAAGTTAGAATAAATTGCTGGTAAAGCAGCTTTCAGCTTTAAAACCCCACCTATATAAGACCCTGCAGATGCTCTTGAGTCCACAGCCACCATCACTCCATGCTGGAACTTGAAAGCTAACGTTGTAGTGCCATGAAGGAATTCAATTCTGATGTCCGTATCTCCCTCTGTGAGTGGCCCGAGAAACTGCTCCGGCTGTGGAGATTACAAATGAGACACACACGAAGAGCATGAACATCCCAGTACGGATACATTGGGCGACATTCGGCGTTCTAAGCTAGATGTCTTTGTTTAATTGAGCCAGGCCTGAAAAGTACAAAGCAACGCGGATGAAGCGCAAGTCAACTTACGTCTATTCCAGTCGGAACGGCCAGTTCGTTTGCGTTCAGTCCGAACGTGTAATGACTCGGAGCGCAGGTGTTCGGCTCAGATTGCCAAACTCTAGAAGAAAAACATGATTGTTTCAGCTCAGGTGACAAGCATACGTCCATAAGCGCCATAGCTGAAACGCTAACGAGTTATATTCCGTCACAACCTGAGATCGACTGAAAATGAAAGTGATACTTAACTTTGTTGAGGGGGGATGGGTGCATCTTCAGTTGAAAACTGATGTTTTCAATTAAAAACAAAGCAAAACAATTTTACTAGACGTTGTTCTTAGCAAGAAGCCGTTTAGGCTACTTTTCACGCCTTAAATTTCATTCTCATAAATCTCAATAAAAGACTAAATGTACGCATAAATTCTAAAACAAATGCGCACTTTAAAACAGATGTATTGTCTTTTAAAACGTTTATTTGCGATTGGGATTAATTGCTTTGATTGTTATAAATTGTGTATAACTGAAATTAAGATGTTTTAAGGGATTTATAATAAAATATTTCAGTAAAACGCTGCCAGCAGCCAATCTTGATGACGTCACCAGTAACTGGGTAATTTTGCCTCCAAAAGGTTTAAACTAGGAAGAGTGGCAATGTAAGGAAGATTGGTTTATCCATGAATTAAAATAATCTCAGCCAGATGGTCACCTGACAAGTCAGGTTTCTGAGATGGAGAAACACATCAATATCATTGTGGAGATCAGAAATAAACAGTACTATTCAAAACTGACAAATCACAGTTTATTTGTAATTTCAGATATCATGTGACAGTATAGTTTTATATTCTCTCCTGTTTGTGGACACTTGCAGAAGTTGGTAACTGTGATTTATTAAATGTTTCAAAAGAAAGCACAGAAAGCAATCATTATGAGGTCTCCATGCTTTTAACATGCTCTTCAATCAATTCCATTTCAAAGCGCTGAACTTTTTCTGTCAGTATTGCTGTTGTCCCTGGGTTGTATTTGTAATGTCCCTCCCTGTGGGGAAAACAATGACTGATTGAGCAATTCATGAAATTCTTACATTTTATTTAAATCAGGCACAGAAATTCTCACTGAATTCATTAAGCTACTACTAAAAAAGCCAACGAACACCCACCTTTTACCGATGTGTGCTGACTCCTGGTATGGTCTTATGTAATCAACGCCATTTCTTGTAATGACACACAAGTCAATGTTGTGACCTGAACCCAGATCATTCATTATTCCGGCATAGATGGCATCCCGAACCAGATGCTTGGCAGACTCCAGCTAAAAAATAGTGTAATTATGCACTTAACGTACCCTCCAATATACTGATATAAATTTAATCTCATACTTACATCCATGTCTGACTTGAAGCCATCTTCTAAGATTCCCATAGCTGGTAGATTACCAGATCCTGAGTTAAAACATTTGTGAGCATACAGATTAATTTATTTGAATTAACATCCTCCCAGTCAAGTTCAAATGAGTAAAAAGCTCACCCATAGCAAGAAATGGCACCTTGTCCATGTCCCCATAAGGTCCAATATCATAGAGATGACCTCCTGTGCAGTCCACCCCACCCAGGAGCAGGTTAGCTCCAACCTGGCCGTGGTATCTGAGGAAAACATTATATGGATGAGAGAAAACATCCTTTTTCCACTCCATTGTTGACAACAAATTTTTGTGGCATTATGAGACAGTAAAAAGGTATTTCAAACACTTCAAGTAAATTAAAAATTAAGTAACAAAATATTTTTTTCTTTTATAATTGACTTACTTTCACATTATGTCTATTTTAGCAGTTGTTTATGGTGAAATTTTAAGTTGCAAAAGGATGGGAAAAAATAAATGGATGTACATTAATTATTTGGCTTGTGTGTACAGTATAATGTTTTTTTTTTTCCTTTCAGTATTTTTGTCTTTGGAAAAATAAATACTTTTTGATTAATATTAAATTAAAAGTTTAGGTTACAACCAAACTGCATAAATGCTGTCATATCTGAGAATAAAACATTCTTTACAATCTGAGCAGCATGACATGAATTTACACAACAGACAGGAATATTTTATGTAAGCCTAAATAATCATATGTACTGCAACTAATAATTTAATTAATTTAGTGTGTGTGTGATAAAAGATCAACTCTCTATTCCTCCTCTTCTTCCTCGAGTAGGTTTAAATCTTTTCCAGTATGCAGTATAGTAGTAAAATAATAAATATTTCATTGTGCATTTACAAACAAATAAGACTTAGACCTCAAGCTAAGTCTGTGAATGTTGTTGTCTTTCAGTACTTCAAGATAAACGAGTCTGATTCAAGAAGGAAAATCAGTCCTGACTGTGGCTACAGGAGGTGCTAGGGATGAAGGAGGGTAATTTTCTCCTGATCAGGCAAAAGAGCTTCTAAATAATTTTCAATTTTAATAAAAAATACAATAAATTTTGCAATAAATATATTTTTGTTGCCTTTTATTCCCCACAATATGACATACAAGTAATTACACACAAGTCAGTGTTGCAACCTGAACCCAGATCATTCATTATACAGGCATAGATGGCATACTGAACCAGATGCTTGGCAGACTCCATCCGTACATCCGTATATTACAAAATTGTGCACGTTATAAGTTTGACATGTTGCATATCAATGTTCATCTGAACTTAATATATAACATATAGCACTAGAACTACATACTATGTATGAATATCTAAATATTAATGAGATCATGTTCCTTTGTTAAAGGCATAAAAATGTAAATGTTTCCATACCGAAAGAGAGTATCCTGAAGGACGCTGACTGCCATGATTACACGGGGGTTGCGCCCACTGTTCATTGAGAATATGGTGAGATTGGAGGAGATAAGTTCAGTAACTTTCTGTGTGTCTGCTGCTGTCCCTGCACCACAGCAACTGTGAACGGAGAAAGGTCAGATGGGACGTCATCATGGAAGTCATTAACACACATTAAAATCCGTGAAGTGTTAACATCTGAACATGTTGCAGTTTTGCTTTTAATGCGTTTTAATGGTAAATTTTGTGGAATTAAACATGGGATTTAAAAGTCATTTATTTGATTTTCTGCTTAAACTTACTAAATGTTAGGAGCCAGGTAGTGAATCTTGGCACACATCTTGTCAGCCACCACTTCACTGGATGTAGCACGAGTATCTGCACCAAGAACCACTCCATCCTGCAAAACAAAGGCCAGATGAAGTAAGACCCTGTGTAAATGAGTAATTGAATGTGTATTATAAATATGTTGTTATAAATATGTTTTACCTTAAACACCACTCCAGCAATAGTTGTTCCAGTTTTGGTTGCCTTTGGTTTCTTCCCTTTCACCAAGCTCTCAAACATTGCATTTCTATGAAGAAACACATAAATACCTCAGGTTTGTCTTGGGGATCTATTTTAATAAATGACCCCTGATATATTGACTGATATAACTTAGTGTTTTCCTTTCATTGCCTTAGGTTTATCGAGGTTATTTTAACAACCACGTACCAATTATTCTGCGCGCAGCTAGTGTATAGCCAGTACTGATAAAACAAGAAACAAATGCTTATTTAGGATTGCATAAACTGTTGACATTAAACGAGGAATGTACGCTGATCCAACATGGAGCTGCCACTTTCACACTCACCTGGTGTCACTAAAAGCGACGCGTTTCTGAATAAGTTTTACCTTGACGTGTTTTCGAAGCAGAAGCCTGGCTCCGGAGTCTTCAGAATATTTGAATGCATGGCGAATAAACGTGAAAGGCTCCGGTAGATTCAGTAATTTTGACACATGAGGTTTAGAAAAGGAGACAAACGAAGAGGCGGCAGCTTAGAAAGTGAAACTATGGACGGACCAACCAGTTCACCGAATGACTGTTTCCGCTCTCTGGGAAGCTTAGTGTGCGTCTCTTGGTGTGCGTTGTGCTAAAGGCTATTTCAACAGAAAAGTTCATATACGTACAAAGATTAGCGAAGATAGTTAACCACATTTTCGAAAAGAGGTACGAGCTTCGATAAACATGGACAGGTCTTCAGACAGTCATGTGAAAGGAGTCAGCCTCGGGGTGAGAACATTTTCCTTAAATGTATATTTACTCGGATGATGGCGCAGGACAAAGCGATTAAAACGATAATTACGCAATGTGTTTTCTTTGACAGACTACAATATTAGCGGTGAAGTTTGCTGGAGGAGTTATTATTGGCTCAGATTCGCGAGCATCGATGGGTGGGTAAGTTGACAGTTCATATGTCACGGTAAGGTGAGGTATCCCACAATTCCACTGCAGTGGTAGGAGATTGTCCATTTTGTGTTTCATCTGCAGCAGCAGGGCAGAAGGAAATGGACCACCTGTAACTTAAAGCCTAATATTCCTTATATAATAGTAGCACTTTATATGACAGTACTTTTTCATGTGTAGGCCTACAGAGTTAGAGTGATTACAATAACTGGGTAATATCTATGTAGTAATCCTGAACCCTAACTTTACCTTAACCCATGTAGTTTCTTACCAAGTGATAAATACTTTTCTGACAGTATAATACAAATACAAAAATATATGCAAAGAAATTACAGTAAAGGTATTGCATCTAAACTAGATATGTGAAATACTTGGATGAAACAAAATATATCAATATAAAAATCAATTCTACTGTAATGCACGCAGAATTGTAAGACTTTCACTTGTTCAATGTTCAGGTGAAATCAATTCATTGTTGATTGCTGATGTGAGAAATAAACTGGAAAGTCACTATATAAATTATTAAACAGCATATTCTGTTTTTTTTCCAGGTCTTATGTTTCGTCAAAGGTTATTAACAAGCTAGTTCAAGTCCACGACAGAATATTTTGCTGCATGTCAGGATCGCTCGCTGATGCTCAAGCCATCACACGTGCAGCCAAATTCCAGCTCGCATTCCACAGGTGACTCCAAAATTTAAGATGTGGTTTCTTTACATTTTTTCAAGTAATTAATCAATAATCTATTTCCTCATTTTGTTAAAAAAGTGATACTCCTAGTCTTCTGTAGTGAAAACTGTCTACAATGAAAATTGAAGCCTTTTTCTCCAGTCAAACAGAAATTGTTTACTTCCTCTTTTTCACCCAGTATTCAGATGGATGACCCTCCTTTGGTGATGGCAGCAGCCTCTATAATGCGGGAGCTATGCTATCAACATAAAGAGGAGCTCTCAGCTGGTTTCATCACTGCAGGCTGGGACAGGAAAAAAGGAGCACAGGTATAGGACCGCTTCCTATCTTATACAATTCTGAATTTACTGAAATATAGCATACTGGTTGCAAATACTTAATTATTAATGTTGTAAGGGGCACTTGTACACATTTGTTGCCATCACAGGTTATGCCACACAGGCTCAGTTACACCAAAAATGATAATTAATTTACCTATTTGAGCATTCATACCAACAGCTGATAACATGCCGTGCTATAGTTTTATCACCTGCTGCTTTAAATACTTTAGCTCTTCAAGCATAAATTGCTGTCAGCGTTTTTATTGCACATCACTTGGGGAAATATTGTTCTGAAACTGATTACAATTATATCATTCCTCTGTGAAGTTATGGTCGTAGTTGTGATGTGGACAATTCTTTACAGTTTATATCAAACTGTGTTTTATTATTACATACTTGGTGTGAAAGGATTATACTACATAGCAAATACACTTGTTTAGACAGCATTCTGTGTTTGTTGTGTACATCTTTAGGCAATAATGCCGATCTGACAGGACTTATAATCCTTTTATAGACTAAAAATTATAGACTTATAGTATAGAAGTAATAGACTTGAAGTATAGAAGTAACTAGACATTATATACCAATATCAAATAGCCTACTTATGGCATCTCCAGTCACAATAAGAGTTCCCTCAAAAATGTTAATATGAGTATGTGTCCACAATTATAATTTACATATTTTTGTGTAAAGGCTACTGAGTCTAAATTAAAATATAATTTAGTTGGATCTCACAGGAAAGAATAGAAAATAATTCAAGTAATTTAAAGTCAAGCAGAGAAATGAAGGGTCATCCGACCCAGAATGACAATTTTGTCAGTAATCACTTACTCCCATGTTGTTGATGTTGTTGAGACAAAATGTAAGATGTTTTGGATTAAAACCAGGAGGCTTGTGACTGTTCATTTGACTGCCAAACAATTACCACTGTGCAGAAAGCTATATAAAACACTTGCTCCAAAAGTGTGGAAAAACTTTGTCTCATTGGATAATACAAAGTTCTACATTCTTTTGCTCAAGTGCAAGTACCTCAAGTCTAAGCACTTGCAGTGCTCACAAACCTTGGGGTTGGTGTGTATATTGTTGTGGTTTCTCTTGTACAGCAAATAACAAGTTCTACTGATGCAATATCTGACGGAGAGGACTGAGATGTGCAGATCCATGTGCGAGTCTTTATTCAAAGGCCATACAGGCCGAGTCAGATATGGGCAGACAGTAGTTCAAGGGAGGGAGGAGCTAATCAATAACCATAGTGACAAACAAGGGGGCAGAGACACAAAGGAACACAGATACAATGGGAGACACATTTCATCATAAGAGTTCACAATTGACTAGACTAACACTGACTGAAATCATAACACACAGTAACTGTCATTCTCTTTAGGTGTACTCTGTTTCTTTGGGGGGGATGCTTGTGAGTCAGCCCTTCACTATTGGCGGATCAGGAAGCACATACATATATGGTTATGTGGATGCAAAGTACAAGCCAGGAATGACCAGAGACGAGTGTCAGACCTTTGCCGTCAATGGTAAGTCATTTATTCCCTGCTCTTTTACAATCAAGGTTCAGTCTCTTTGTTGTTTTTGATTAAAATGTGTTGCTTCCTTCACTTTTTTACAGCACTGGCTCTGGCTATGGGAAGGGACAATGTAAGTGGGGGTGTTGCCCATTTGGCAGTCATTTCAGAAAAAGGTGTTGAGCATGTTGTTGTCCCAGGAAACAAGTTACCAAAATTTCATGATAAGTAGACTGCCGTCATTCATATCAGTGGAGTCCTTGATGTTTGATGAAGATAATGATGAACATGCAATAAAAGTTCTAATTACAAACAACTTTTGCTGTTTCTCAGTATTCTTATTTTGAATTTTTTTTTTTAATTATGAAAAATTCATGAAAATAATAATAATAATAATAATTTCAGTATGGATTCGTTTCCACAGTGTTTAGCATGTTTATCGCTGATTCATTTAACATTGACCTGTATTGAAAGCATTTATTTCACACATCAAATTCAAAGTGACACATCAATCCTATCAAGGTTTTAGAGTTTAATAGTGAAATTATGTAGTATGCTTTAAATAATAAACATTGTTACATTTTTATGAATATTTCTAATAGTGGAAAATAGGCTTTAGAGGTAAGTAGTCACAATAATCAAGCCAAAAGCATATGTTTAAGTACAATAAAGTAAAACTGTTCATAGGTAACATACAGTAATAAAACGAAAATGTGCACACACACATTGATGATTTTATGTTTGTTTTGCTATCTTAGTGCATAGACTTCCATTGATTTTGTATCAAGTGAATGATACTTTCTATCTCCCAACCCAACCTCCATCCTTATCTCTAAATCTATCCATCACAGAAACGTGCAGGACACTAGATCTACATCAAAACAATGTTTGACTGATTTATAGGCATTTCAGTCCAGTGAGGACCAGGCAATTGTCCTCACTAGTGGGTTGTCTTTATCTTTATTTGGTCCCTCACAAGTATACTTAAACAAGTAGACTAGTACACACACACACACATGTTGGTTTTTGTGATTTATGAGGACTCTCCATAGACGTAATGGTTTTTATGCTGGACAAACTGTATGTGCTATTGCCCTACACCTACCCCTTACAGGAAACTGTGTGCATTTTTAGATTTTCCAAAAAACACCATTTAGTATGTTTTTTTAAGCGTTTTGAATTACGGGGACACTGAAAATTTCCTCATAAAACACCTACATATTGTAATACCTATGTCATACCCATGTCATTATACAAATTTGTGTCCTCATAAACCACATAAACCCGTCCACACACACACACACACAAAAAAGTAATAGTATGAACAGCATGATCATCATAAATCTGGCAAAATAACAGCCTATAGAAAAGATCAGGGTTTAAAGGTTTTAATAAAAACCATTTGGTTTACCCAAAATAAAGAAACACGCAGTGAAATAAAAATCATAGCTATTATTTTTAAATGCTAAGGACGTTATTGATATTTTACAGTTTATAGCATACATATGAATTAAAACATGAATGCTATGAGGCATGAAATATAGAAAATACCAGAAACAATTTTTCTTTTCTTTTTTTTAGGTTTGCTTAGTGCAGATAGAGCAATCTAGAAGGGTTTTTGCTGAATATGCCAGTTTATTCCTCTTTCTTACAGGTGAGGACCTGCAGGAGGACGCGCTCAGTCAGGCGCGGTGCATCATGGGCTGTTCGAAAGCGAAAGAATAACGCATTCACTTTCTTCCTCTTCATTAAAGATTAAATACTGTAACATCGCGTTTTGATAAAACCATTATTAAAATGCAAGACGGCAGCGAACATGGCAGCGCAAGCGGTCTCAAAATGGGAGTAAGTTTTCAATTTTTTCATTTTGCGATCAGCTGAGTTTTCACCCTACGTGACGCTGTTACGGAAGATAGAAGATATATATGAATTTCGTCTATCGTGTTTGCTTTTCATTTCAGACAACCATTATTGCAGTTGAGTTCAACGGTGGCGTGGTGGTGGGCTCGGATTCAAGAGTTTCTGCGGGGTGAGTGTGTTACAATGAAGTGTGTTGTTGATCAATAAGCAGACTGCATCTCACAACCTTCTTTACATTTCTGCTCTACTGAGTGAGGGGATATAATCGGTATTCTATCGTAGCTGAAGCAGCAGCATTCTGTGTTTGCAAAGCTTCTGTTCTGTGTTTATAAACGCGGTGTAAGTTTCTGTGTGTAAAGAAGTAGGCCTAAATGAAACTGCAATATCTGTCACAATATCGTGCCATTAAGTGGTCCAGTGCAGACTGAACAATTAAACAGTGTTTTGGCCATTATAACGGCACTATTTTATTTATGTTGGCAAACATGTTTATTCACATACTCATCCTGGACTGAGTTTTCCAAAAGAATTGTAAGCTAAAGTTGAATTGTAAGCTTAAGTACAAAATGCATATAAATGGCAAATAAAAATGAATGAATACACGTGGTATTTGGCGCATTTGATATGCAGTACATATGCATCTACCCTACAACCCTTATTCCATCACGTATTATATACACGGCAAAGTCTACGTATCTTTCTCACGGATAGTGAAGCTCCACTTGTGGCAATAAGTCTACATGTGTTTAGGCTTGTGATGCTTTTGGGAAACACAGCCATGGTCAGTATGTTTGCCTAATAAATTTTTTTTCAGAAAGCTTTTGGTGAAAAGTAAATACAAAACCATAAGTTTTTGTCATATTGTTTTCCAGAGCCTCAGTGGTAAACCGAGTGATGAACAAACTCTCTCCCCTCCACGACAAGATCTACTGTGCTTTGTCTGGATCAGCAGCAGATGCTCAAACCATCGCTGAGATCGTCAACTACCAATTAGATGTTCACAGGTATTTTAATTACCCAATATTGCAATGTATGAATGCATCAAGAGGTTAGTTTTTCTTGTATTCTCAAAACAGTAAACACAAATCCATAACATCCATAAATATTCCGCCTCAGCACACCGTCTTTTCTCTGACTCAGGCCAAAAAATCTGGTCCACATCACATATTGGCTCTGGACAGACAGCAGGGGTCAAATGTCCTTGTGTCATTGTTCACAAACAAGATAGGCAAAATGCTTAGTTATGTTTTGTCAATATAGCAGTGCTCTCTGCTAGTAGTACCTGATGTCAACTATATGGCATCAGTTTGGCAGTTACTGTACTGAAATGCAGAAGACTTTTTATGTATCCCATATATCCATTTCAAAAGTAAAAATGACACATTACTGTCTGTGAGATGTTGATTGAAAAAACTGTGTATGAACACACACACACACACACACACACATTAAAACGTCACTGTTAAATAAAAAAGGAAAAGAAATATGTGCACAGTCAAAAATAAGAAAGTCCACTCTCAGAATTTGTCACTCTTGTGTTGTCCTCTGTCTATATATGTTTTCCAACTGAAGCTTGACGACATGCACCTTTGAGCTATTACAGGGAACTGCTTGTCATTGGTTGATCTGTCGTCTTTTCATTAGTGAAAGTTGAAAAGATTCACTTGAATAATTGTCTCAAATCAGTGGCGATTTCTTTAAGACTGCAAGGGAAGCTCAGCTTCCCCTATAATGTCACAAAATTAATGTCAAATTATGTACTATTGTATTAACATTTTATTGACTAAAAATGCGTTAGAAAACGTTCATCTCAAAGACGAGTT
>JAUMHP010015406.1:0-14977 GCA_032361065.1 Enteromius trimaculatus
CAGACGAAAACAGACTATGTCCAATCTTAGAAAGCAGATTTAGTAGGGATCCATAAATGCGCTGCCAAGAGAAATTACAATTGAGCTCTGCGTTTCTCATCTGTTTACCCTGGAAAAGTATTCAGAGTCAATGTGGATAATATCACTCTCAATCTTTGTTTCTATGTTTGTTTTTTTAGTTTAGAAATGTTGATAATTCTGGCGGCTGCAGAAAACAAGACAGAAGAATGTGTGACCATATATTTTTTTTCTCTGGTAGTCCATTGGCATTTCGGCCAGTAATGTTTTTTTAAGTGTATTTTTTTATTACAATGACACAAGATTTTTTGGTGGCACTGGCTGCACGTCCTGATTTTGTTGAGTTTGCTTGACCCTGAAAGAACATTTTATTCCAAAATTTTAGTTTTGACTCTATCTCTACACCTAAACCTAACCCTACCCATGAGTAATGCCTAAAATCAGAGGAAATGATAGATGACTGACACTGATGCACAAGCATTTAATTAACATTTCATTTTAACATTTAATTTTGTACATACATGTTTTACATTGTATATATTTTAATGGAGTCATACAAAGGCAATTTTCCACTAGCTAATATGATTCTTTAGGATCTCAATGGAAAGTTTGTAATATAGATTGCTTTAATATTTCTCAAAAAAAAAAAAAACGCTCTTTTTACCCTTTCATCACTCAGTTCTGTGTACTTCCCCTTTAAATCTTCATGAGCTCCGCTGACTCCGCCCCTCTTTACCAGGCACTCTCAGAGGATCTGTTTTTAGCTGTATTCATAGTGAAACTTGCTAATTAGCACATTATTAAGAAAGGCAATTTGCAAAGATTCATGAAAAGACATTATACTAGCTGCTTCTGTAGGTGAGGCTGGATCATGAATGATTCACAAGAACATAAATGCATTTCGGTTGATCAAGGGGTCGTTTCCCTTCAGAACCAAACATAAGGTTAATCCTCCACGTCTTCAGTCACTCAGATGTCCGGGGTAAATCATTAATACATTCAACAACACCTCAATCTCTTAGGAGTCTTGCTTGTCTCTGTGTCTCGGTCTGATGACGGCTCACTCAGGGCGGCCTGAGGTAAGACACCAGTTCACTCTGTGTGACATGCTGCTGTCAATAAACTATTGTGGGAGTGGCCTCTGTCTGTGTGACGTCACACCGACATGCATTTGAGAATGGCTTTATTTCAGAACTTATTCTTCTTTTAATTTTATAAAAATACTTGTGGATCTATGTCATTGTAGGGTGGCTGTGTACTCACACTCCCAATACACTTTTCAGTCCAAACAGCTTGAAAAAGTGCGTGTAGCACCGTATGAGCCCTTTAAAATAGCCAGTTACAATTGTAATTACACATTTACACTTAAATGGATAGTTTGTCCAAACATCTTTCACTCACTTTCATGTTATTCCAAACCTGTCTATTTGGTTAAAATAACTACAAATATTTTTCATCTTTATCGCTCAAAATTTAAACTGAATATTGAATATTAGCTGTATAACACTTTTTTTTACTAGGAACTTAAAAAAAAAATATATATATATATATGTATTTCGTAGCCTTTGTTGCCAAATAAAATATTTCCCTTTAGACTCTAACTACTAAAGTGAACTATAGACCAGTTTTCTTCTCTCCTCTTCAACATGCTTCTCAGCAAAGGTGAGCTTAGCCTTTTAACTCTTTCTGCTGATGAAGGGCTTGGTCCCTGCAGAGTGGGATTTAACTCTGACTTCTCTTAAACAGGCCGAGACAGATCCTTACTCTGTTCAACGCTTAACTGACAAACAATTCCAGCTGTAGTGCTGAAACCAATTCCCCATTTAGAGTCTCTGCATTATCCCGTCCTCTCATTCTTTTATCTTACTTGGCCTTTTTGGGGGACCTGATTGAATTAGAGTCATTGTAAACCTGCAAGGGCAGGAACGACTAGCTTCGCTTTAGCTTTGATCAGTCACCCTAGAGCAGCCCGCCACTTTATTTCTTAAGTCCACTTTAGACCTAACAGTCAGTAACTTTGCAACTACATATCGACTAGCAGTGATTAGAGGATTAGTAAACTGTCTGCTTAATATTATCTTACACTGTATGTCCACAACGTACTGACTATGAGAAACTTTGCAAGTATTTGTCAACTTATTCTATGAACCCTAAACCTGCCCCAACATTTACTCTGAGAGTTAGTAACCATGTAGCTGCAGATAAATGAGAATTAGTTGACGTGTAGTGGACATGTAGATACAGTTATAGTTAGTAGAATTTCTAAAATGTAACCCCATCTTACCAGGTGCAAAGTTAACACAAATATCTTGCATGTACCTGCAAGTGCTTCTTTTTTACACTGTGCTTCAAAATGCAGAGTGTTTTAAGCATACTTCATAATTTATGAAGTATGCTTAAAACGGCAATAGCTTTCATTATAAGGCCAAAAAAAAAAATGTAAATTAATAATTGCTCTTCACACACAAATCTTAAATGACTCAAATTAAGCATTTTTGCTAATGAATTGTTTGCCCAAAATTTTAGATACTGTACACACCTTAATTTTAAAAGGTAAAATGTGAAAACACGGTGCAAAACACAGTAAAAAAAAGTGTGTCATTTGCTTCGCTGTTTTAATCAAGAGGATTACATCCCGTAATGCAATGCAATGTATTCAGTGTGGGATCATCAGATGTTTAATGTGTGTGAGTGGGTCAGAGAGTGAGAGAGGGGTGTATCTTATACAGAGAGGAATGATTACATCTTTATCACACAGCGAGTGTGATCAGTGACGCACTTATTCATGTGTTGTGTATGATTATGTGTTATGATGAATCAATAACTGAAAGCCTAAAGGAGTTTTCTGATAGAACAATGTTTGAGAGAATGTGAAAGGACATTCACTCGCAGACACATCCTGACTCACTCTCCAATCCCTCCCTTCCTAATTTCCTCCTTCGCGTTCCTACACACTCTCTCTCCCCGGCTGACTCATTTGCTTGCAAGGGATTAAGCAGGATAGAGAGGGATTACACTTCTTTTTTCCAAGAGGACTCTGCTATGGAATACCATTCACGTTATTCCTCTGCTTATACCATCATATCTGAGTGAGTTAAAACTGACCGTCATGCAATCCCTCTTTAGAAGCTCTTCCGTGTGTTAAATTTAAACTGGGATCTAAACAGAAAAGACTTTTGAACGTGAAGGAAGTGGGAGGTGAGTGAACAGGATTTTCTACTTAAGTCTCTGCATGGATGTGGGTTTGTGGTTCTTGCTTCCCAGGCTTATGTACGAGGAAGCTCCCTGTGCGACAAATGTAGTATGCGGTTTATTTACTGGAATCGTTAAACCCTACCTTGTGTGAGTTCCTGGGATGCTTTAGTTGGATTCAGCATAGTTACGTGTAAATTCTAGACGTATCCTGCATCAGATTTGGTTATGCAAATAAACTCTCATGCAGAAACACTGAGGTAAAACCATTTTTAAAAGGACAGTAATGCTCAGAATTTTTGGAGATAAAAATAGTTTTATATTACACACATTCAGTCAGAAAGTAAGAAATTAGGTGCACCTGTCTTGTTCAAAAGACATGCAAACTACCTTGCCACCTTTAGTGATCATAACAAATCATGTTAAGAATCATGCTCTTTCATTTGTTATTGTTAAGTAGCATATTTTTAATCCGAAGCCACGTAGGGTGCAGATATTACTATAGAGTAACTTGTACTTAAGTGTTTTGCTCAAGGTCAAAACTGTGACAAGGGCATTGGTGGACCACCTGCATCCTGGGATTTCTGGATTTAACCTAAGACCTCTTGGTTATTAGCCCTTACTCCTTAACCAGTTCATTTTCTCTCATTTGCAATCATCTTTCGTTCAAACGTTTATTAAAAAAAAGTATTATACACTAAAAACATTGACTGTTCTTATGAATCAATGATCCTTTGAGTTGTGACCTACAAGCTTTTGGTTACTAGCTTTGATGTCTTCCATTGTTATGTGTCTGTAAAGGTTTTAAGTGCATACCCAAATCATAAAGTCTCATATATTGTCCACTGAAGTAAGGTAAGCCTGGACACTTTAATTTTATTTACAACTACACAAAGTTCTAGAATGCATTTGAAGCATCGTAAGGCTAAGTAGATCATAGAGATCATCGGTGTCAATGGTTCAACGGTACTTAGGCTTATGGTGCTTTTGTGAAGTGCAGCTCTTGTTAGAATGTCTTATACACACCAGTGAAAAAAAGGGAACAGCATAAAAATATGAATACAGCAGGCAGCAATGGATAAGCAGTTACTAAATTCATATGCTTATTCCTGCAGCTGTATATGAGGAGTGGCAGTGCATAATTTTTTCATTCCCTGAACCTAAAACACAATGAGACCAGACGTGGAGACTGATCCTGGGTCAGCTCCACTGGAGATGGGAGACAAAGGTATGTTGCTGCATGTAGCTATTTCATTTGGGAGCTGTCAGCTTAATTTTAGTTTAGTTTCTGATAGCTGTTAAAGGAATAGTTCACCCAAAAATAAAAAAAATACTGCATATTTTACTCACCCCCAAGCCATGCTGGTTGTGTATGACTTTCTTCTTTCAGACGTACATAGAGTTTTTTTTTACAAATGTATCCTGGCTCTTCCAAACTCATGGATAGAGGCCATTATTATAAAACTATAAAACTAACCTACACGCCCTTGGGTGGTTATCACATGTCCTCTGAAGCAAATTGATGGGTTATTGTAACAAAAATATTTATTTCAAATTATAACATAAATAACTGAATTGCATTTTTTTTTTTTTTTTTTGCGAGAGCGCCAAGTTCCAGCTTCTTGGGTGACTTCTGACTCAACGTATGACTACGTTGCGGTATACGTAGAGTCAGGTCATCTAAGAAGCCAGAACTCAGAGAACATGTGATAACCCCACGAAGGCATATAGGTTAGTTTTATAGGTTATTATATCCAATTTACGGAGCTTCAAATGAATGGCCGCTATCCACAAGCTTGAAAGGGCCAGGATAAATTTGTAAAAAACTCTTCGATTGTGTTCGTCTGAAAGAAGGTGGTCATATAAATGTAGGATGGTTTGGGGGTGAATAAAGTGTGCCATCATTTTCATTTTTGGGTGAACTATTGCTTTAACAGCTTGCTTATATTAGCACTGTTGTAGCTACTGAAGAATCAATGAGCATCACATATAACCAGCAGGAGTTGGTGCTTGCGTTATATGTTTCAGGCCTGACACAGATCTTGGCTCATGTGATTGCTGAAGTGAGGGGCTCTGTCAGTAAAGATATAAATGGAGCTGAACTGTTGTATAGTCTCCTCAATGCCCCCTGGCTGCAGTCCCTACTAAAGGTAGAGTCTATCCTACATACACCTAGTATGATTCAGGGTTAATCTCCTTCAGTAAGGGTTCATCTTCTTTTTTATTCTCTGCAGGTGTATGAATGTCTTCAGAGACAACTAAAGGGTCCAGCTAGGCCGTACCTTTCCTATTCATCTGGACTCTCTCTACAGGTCAGCTTTATTCTCACTGTTCTTATTTTTTGCCATAGTTTGTGCCATTCATGACTTTATAGTATCACTTCTTGTTGGAGTTCAAAATATGACCTCTACAGCTTGATCTCTTGGTGTGACTAAGGACATTATAATACAAATTATATCAACTTACGACCTCTTGACACGACATGAACTGCTCTTCTTACTCTGTGACTTTGGGTCTTGATCTGGTTTGGATCTAAGTCTTAGAACACGGGTGAGAAATTTCAACCCTCAAGATCCACTGTCAGTCTAATCTAACCAAAGTCTCATGATGACTTGAAAGTTAGAGGCAAGTGGGATTGATTAGGGTTAGGGTTGTCCACCCCTGTAGTGGGCTTGTTAGAGGTCTTGGTTTTACTCCCATTTTTTTGTGTCAATGCATTTTTACCTCCTAATAAGTTATGACTTGTGTTTTTTTTTTGTGCATTCTAGATTCTGTCTGATTTGCTAGCAGTCCAAAACCCCTCAAATGAAGCTCGAGAACTGTATGGCCTTCTCAGTCATCCCCACCTACAGGTGAACATTCTCTCAAGAAATAAGTTTTTAAACAGCATTGTGTTTTAAGGGCAGTCATTTCACCCTCTTCATTAAAGAGTAAGACCCTTTCTAAAGTCTATAAAGGTCCGTTCACACCAAGCATGATAACTATAAAGATAAGGTTCTAAAAATAGTTTTTTACATTAATGAATAGCAGAGTCCACACCACAATGATAACGATAAAGCCCAAAAACTATATTATATGTTTTTTTTATCCAGCTGATGAACGCTGGAAACATTGACAGCCAATCGGAATCCATCCTGTTCTCATCAACATAAGAATTTAAAGCGGCAAACACAAGTACGCTTAGAATAATCAGACACCCGGTTCGGATGTTATCACGCGATTGAATGGGCCGTTATCAGCCCATTCATATTGGTCAGTAGGGACCTGCTGCACCTACTGGTAGGCTTAGAATACTGTTATCATCCATAGGACTACTGGGCATGCGCACATCAATCGAACATTTTTTTTTTCTAACTAATCGCTAGAATAATTAATTTAATTTTAAGTTTTACCAGTAGGTGCAGCAGTCACCTACTGACCCATATGAATGGGCTGATTATGACTGATAACGGCCCATTCAAATTGCGTGATAACATCTGAATCGGCTGAATCAGACGATATCATGCTTGGTGTGAGAGGGCCTTAAGGCCAGGCATTTTTGTAGTGTTTCCTTATGACCTTATGGGCCAGTCAATTTTAATTAGAAGGTTTAAAGCTGACCACTTCTCATATTCAAGTTATGTCAAGCACTTAAATAACAGAAACCTCTTGTGTTTTTCAGGCTCTTCTCTCGGCTCATGACACAGTAAGTTTGAGGGACTATGAGCCAGATCTGCCACCGCTGCCTAAAGACCTGCCTGAAGATGAGGAAGCCATGAGGATTGTTTGCTTGGTCAAAAACAATCAAACTCTGGTGAGCATGACCAGTAAAAGGAGTGGCAGGCAAATCTAAGGCTTGCGTTAACTAACCTGTGATTTATTTTGACTCTTTCAATGGACACTATGTTACTGGAGCCTGTCTTTCAGATCAGCATAAGAAGAAGGTTCAGTGATAAAGAATGGTTAAAAACTGTGTTGCTTAGGAACAGTTGAGGTTTTCCCTCTTATATTCCTATAGTGTTAGCTTACTTATAGCTGATCTTGTCAAGTGTTATTGTAAAAGTGTTTTTGGTAACTTTGAGCTGTGTGTTGCCATGGATAGACTGGAGCTGGTAGAGAGTTTCAAAGCCATTGGGACACTTTAAGGCGTGCAACCCACTGTGGACTCTTCTCAGCTGGGAGACGTCTGGCTGTAAGCTTAGATGCCATGTTGGATGGATCTACATCCACCAAGACTCCTGCGTCCCCAAGTGTTGTAGCCCCCACCACTGTACACCACTGCAACACTTCGGTCAGCTGCCCCCAGAACAAAGCCTTATTGAAACAGAGCCTCAGTTCCTCCACCCCTTGTGTCTGTAGCTCTGTTGTGATTGGTAAGGACCAAAACCTTAAAAGGTTCCCGTTATTACATTCATCAAGTTTTTGCAACTTGTGTATAAAGCATCATCTAATTAGTGTTCTTTGTCTTCTTGTCTTCATCCATTTTACCATTCATTTTTCATTCTTTCTCTAAAGACAATTTGGTTGACAATTTAGACAGTGAGGATGAGAGTGATGGCAGTTCTATGCTACACACATTTTACCAACCGTCCCCATGGATGTCCTCATCATCTTGCTGCTTTCATGCTTTAAATCCTTCTGTAGAACATTGTAGAACCACCCCTCATGCCCAAACCGCTCCCCCAAGCCCAATGCATTGTCATCGGGTAAGAAAGACCATCACATGCTCCCATACAAGGCCGGCAAAAGAGGAAGGTCTGAATGAATTGCGAAATACATTGCAGCAGGCCACCAGCTGCATGGAGCGCAGCTCTGAAAACGTCCACCTGTTTGGTGAAAGGATGGCTGCAGCTACCGAACGCATCTCTGAGAGCTTGCAGGAGAATTCTCAGGCTTTGGACATGCTAACGCATGTAGTGGATAAGCTCCAGAAACTGGTATCCACAAGCAACACAACTACAGAATCCCCACATGGCACAGAGACTGCAAGTAGAGTGGTTCAACGGATGGGTAGCAGATCGCTCAGTGTTCCCAACAGTCCAGCTATTGCCTCATCCTCTCGCTTTTCTCACTGTCGTGGCTCCTCTTCCTCCTCTTCCTCTTCATCTGCCTCTTCTTTGCTGGAACAGCCAGTGTTAACAAAGGGGAAATCATTTAATGCCACAACAAACCCATCGCCATCTTCTCAAAGGAGACCAATGACCAATGGATCCTTAACATCCAGCCCTGCCCAAAACCGCAAATTGAACAGCAATGCATTTAGGTGTTTCTTTAACCAGAAGAAAAAGAAAAACAAGAAAAAGGAATAAGGCCACTTCCTGGTTTCTATACTTGTGAACATCCTTTCATATACTTGCTGTCTCAAGCATGTAGGTCTTTCAGATCTTTCAGATATGTGTGTATTCATCTAATATCATCACCATCGGTCCTTGATGTTACCATTGTCACTTTAATGGGTTACTCCACCCCCAAAATGAAAATGTTGTCATTTATTACTTACCCCCATGTTGTTCCAAACCCGTAAAAGGTTTGTTCATCCTCAGAACACAATTTAAGATATTTTGGATGAAAATCAGGAGGCTTGTGACTGTCCCAGGGCTGCAAAGTAATAAACACCGTCAAGGTGCAGAAAAGTATAAAAAGACATCATCAGAATAGTTCATCTGCCAGTGGTTTAATCTGTATTTTATGAAGTGACAAGAATGCTTCAGAAAAAAACATAACATATATTAAACAACTTGTTTCTGTTGTCCTCTGTTTCTCTTCTTAGCACCAGTTTTTATCCAAAATATCTTAAATTGTGGTCCAAGGAAGAATGGAGCTTTTGGAATGACATGGGGATAAGTACGGTCGACAAGAGAGATCAGTGCGCTACAAACTTAAGAAAACACATGCAAACAGAAAAAAAACACATGCAACCAGAAGAAAACACATGCAAACTGCAAATTCTCACAATGCAACCAAACACAAAGAGGCGCTGCAAACACACGAATGCGCTACAAGCACCACGGACCACAACGGAAATGTTTCAGGGGGAACTCAAAAAGTGACGAACCTATCTGGGACATGATTATTTGTTTAGTGGCTTTTGATCAGAGCAGAGATGTTGTTGCTGAACTAAAAGGTGAGGGGTTTTTTTGTGTTTATTTTAACAACCTGATCATATGGTCTTTTGGATATTATTAGACTAATCTAACGAATTACACACTTAACTGTGAAACATTATTTTAATGCTATGTTAGCTAGAGTTACTCTCAGGTGGGTTCGTCACTTTTTGAGGTCCCCTTGAAACATTTCCGTTGTGGTACATGCTATTTGCAGCGTGTTTCTGTGTTTGGTTGTGCTGTGAGTATTTGCAGTTTGCTTGTGTTTTTTTCTGTTCGCATGTGTTTTCTTAAGTTTGCAGCGCGTTGAGCTCTCTCGGCCACCGTAGATAAGTGATTAATGACAAATTTTTCGTTTTGAGGCGGATTAACCTTGCTTGTCCAACCTTTTTGAGAGTTATGTTTTGTTTTTTGTGTTTTTCGTAAATTCTCCATTGGTTTAACATCTCCATGAATGTCAGTTCTCATATCATAATTTGTCTTCTTAATTATTAGATTTTTTAAAAGATATTCCTTATCCTCATGTAACATTGCAGTTTGTCATTACATATTGCTCCTGGCATGCTACTTCCATCAGATTTTTGATGAATGCATGAAGCCCAGTAGGTATTTGGATTGACAGTGCTTTCCTCTAAAATACAGGGAGCGACAATCAGGAGAGATGATGTTACAGGGGAGATATACATTGCTCGAGTTATACATGGAGGACTGGCTGACCGCAGTGGTGAGGGTCTTAAATGAATCTCTCCTTTCTATTTGTGTCTCTGATATGATGATATCACAAGTTGTATACCCTCTGTGTCAGCATTACTTCTTATGGAGTGCTGTTTCTTGTCTTTGTGCTTCTTTTTGCAGGTCTCTTGCATGCGGGAGACAGGCTGGTGGAGGTAAACGGTCATCCTGTGTTTGGACTGGAACCAGAACAGATAATACAAATTCTGGTTAGTTTACATATACTTTTAAATTATATGTTGGCCCAAAGCTTGATATTCAGTCACCTCATTCCTATCTGGGTCACCAAGTCAAGTAACCTTTATATCTTTAGACTGGTCTGTATTGATTGTGTCAAAGTGGTTTCACAAAGATAAACATAGCAATTTAAGTTAAATTCTACTATAAGCTGTTCAAGGCAGCAGTGTCATTAGCCTGTTCAGTACAGCTGAATTGCCAATTGCAACGCTGATATTGGTAAAGTACAGTAGCTCTACAGAAAACAATAGTGGCATCATTTTTTATTTACCACAGGCCCACTCCCAGGGAACTATAATGTTTAAGGTGGTTCCCATCACTGACAGGCCAGTCAACAACCAGACCATGGTGAGTCATCAAACGTCAGCGCTACATCTATACACAATACATAATCCAAACTAGTCTGTATGTTTTACTAGATCATAACCAGTGTATAGCAGGAAATTATCTACTTTAGTTCTATATTAAAAATACTGAAAAACTGCTGAATTAAACAGTAGTATAGGCATCAATTCTCACTTTTAACTAGCTGTTTATTAGGATGCTTGTTATTAATATATTGGATGTTTTTCTATTAATAAGAAGCAAATTAGGAGTTTTCTGAGTCAAAAGTCATAGTTAATGGTTTACTAATGATAAGACCTTAAACAAGGGCTGTCCAAATTCGGTCCAGGAGGACCGATGTCTTGCAAAGTTTAGCTCCAACCCTAATTAAACACACCTGAAGCAGCTAATCAGGGTCTTACCAGGCATGTTAGAAACTTCCATGGAGGTGTGTTGAGGCGAGTTGGAGCTGAACCCTCAATCGAGTTTGGACAGCCCTGCCTTTAATAGTATATGAGGCTCATTCGAACCAAATAGGGGCATCCATGTTGTCACAAAAATATATTACAATTTTATTTAACCACGTGTCACAACAACTACTGAAACATTGATATGCGTTATGTACACTGCATTTGCCTTGACCTTCAATTTGCATTATAAAGAATGCTCTGGAATGTTTTTAGACTAGCAAAAAACTAGCAAAGAAAAACGTTTTTAAAAAAAACTTGGAATAAAAACAACTTCTTTTTATGTCCAAGAACATATACTTATTATGCATGTAGAGAGGTCATGTGACAACACACTGGCCTTCTACTGTGTGATGTGTGTGCTTCTGTCAGCTGTGGATGTGCATGATGTTTTTAATGGCTTTGCTCTCCTCTCAAGCTGTATGTACGTGCTATGGTGGACTACAATCCCCACGGGGACCCTTCCATTCCCTGCGCAGATGCCGGCATGGCGTTCAGGAAGGGAGAGATCCTGGAGATTGTGGATCAGTCAGACTCTCTATGGTGGCAGGCTGTGAAACTGCCCAGTATCTCTGCCTGCGCTGGCCTCATTCCATCCACCAGCTTGCTAAAAAGGTCAGTTCTAAGGGGTTAAAGGTCGGTGACAGAATAATTACACTTCTGCATAGGCTGCGAGATGATGTGATGAGATTTGCCAGTTGACTTGAATGTTGATGTGAGATTATGCTGATAATCACTGCCGGCCTCAATTTTAAAACCCGACTGTGACTGTGTGTGCGTTTGTAGGAAGCAGAAAGAGTTCTGGTGGTCTCAGCCTTATCATCCTCACTCTTGTGTCCAAACCTGTGAGTAAACAGTATATGCTGTTATTGTCTTATATGTGCATTTACTCAGTGTTTTTAATTCAGCTGTTTTGTATTGGCTATCTTTTGTTTCCATGCCAACCTGCAGTGAGCACAGTGGATGAAGGTGAGCATTTAGTCCAGTCTAGGAATATACTGGACTGTAGGTTATAATGTTCGCACTGCCCACCAAAATAAACGTACAAAGAGTTTAGCCGAAGTGTAGGTGCAGACAAAACTGCACTACAAAGCTTTTTTTTAAGAATTAATATAGTTTCTAACTATTTATCAACAAAGTTTTTAGCATTATAGGCTCTTGGCAAATGTTGGTGTGATCTAGCCACCCAATACATCTTTTGTGGTTTATGTAAGTTCCATACAAAGTAACATGAACATAAAAGCACTTTATATTAAAGTTGGTATAAGATCTGATTTTAGTAATGCTTGAAAAATGTCTGTTATACTTAACAAGGCTACATTAATATGATGAAAACACAGTAAAAACTGATATATTGTGAAATATTTGTACAATTTAAAATAAGTGATTTTTTTTTTATATTATGTCAGTTATGATTCATTGCTGTGATGCTAAGCTGAATATTCAGTGTTATTAATCCAGTCTTCAGCGTCACATGATGCTTCAGAAATCATTTCAGTATACTGATTTGCTGCTCAAACAACTGTTTTTATTACAAATATTAAAAAAGTAGTGCTGTTTCTTATTTTTGTGTGAACACTGCAGTGTGAAACAGACCATAGTCATAGTGATATCTCCCTCCCCACCCTTTTTTTTTTTTTCTACAGAAGATGACATGATTGCCATAGATGAAAAATGTGTGGAAGCAGGTATAGTTTCTTGTCTGGTTTCAATGCATATAACATACATAACGCTTGTTATACTTATACATGTATGTGTTGTTGTTTCCTCATGCGCAGATGAGGAGGCGTTTGAATCCGGTAGGTAAGTCCTGAAGATATCAGGAGAAACGTACTGAATTCAGATTTATGGTCAATGTTTTAATCAATAACACAACAGTCCCGCTCATCTGAACTATTGACATGACTAGATTTGTTAAGAAATATTATAGCATACAGATTTTTCAGTTAATACTGTAAATGAATTAACTTTTTCCCCTGTTTCCTTCCTGATGATTCATCAGAAGAGCTAAAGGATGGTGAGTGTATATAACTCACTGATAATAATTGCTGTTGCTGATTTGATTTTTATCTCGTTGAGCTATTGCTAATTATTCTGTGTTTGCTGATAGCTGCATTAAGTGTGTCTGGTGTTGTGTTTCAGAGGAGAGTGAATTCAGCACCAATATTGAAGGGATTTATCTGAGTGAGTGACTCTCATATTTTACTGAATTTACTGGATTATATTTACTACAGCAGATTTACAGAAGCCCTTTCTACCAAGGACCATAATAAATCACAGTTCTCACTTTATATCTTTGAATTAATTCATTATTATTATTTTTTTTTTTTGTCCACAGTGAAATTAAAAACAAAACTTAAAGGCAATTGCCACCTTTTATCTTATATATCTTTTTTCCTAATAATTGCAGTTGTTTTTATTTCACAGTTTGGACTTTTCTTCTCAGAATTGCAAGTTTATATCTTAAATGTGCAAGTCAGAACTGTGAAGTAAAACTATAGTATTTTTTATTAATCCAATGGCAGGGCTTTAAATGCCCATAAGCGTTAAATGGTTCACAGCATGAGGGAAACTCGGATGATTTATCTACAACTTTCGGCAGATACCGAAATTTGTCACATACGATTCGAATGATTTAAATGAACGAATCAAGCAGAAGAATGTATTGATAAACCAGTCAAGCAGTAGAAGCTGTAATCACAAATAACTGTCTTTAAAATTTCAAATAATAAACCATTCAAAGCAAAAAAGTAGAAGAAGCTGTGAGTTTTTTTTAAAGATGTTAATTTGGTAAATTCATTGTTACATATTACATGCATTGATTATATAAAATGTAAAAAAAACAAAAAAAAACACTTTTCACTTATTAACTTTGTTCCTGATTCTGTAGCATATGATTCTTTGCATTTATGATTGTGCTTTTATTCTGTGTGCATCCTATGTGTATGTCAGCTGGTTTTCGACGAAGTCTTCGTCTCTGCCGCCGACGGAGAGGTCAGGCTTTTGGAACGTCCCAGTTCTGCACCCTACGCTGTCCCTCGAGCTGTTACAGTTCACTGGGCAACCCGTATGAGGAGGTGGTGCGCTACCAGCACCATCCAGAGCACCCACATCGCCTCATAGCGCTGCTGGGTGAGTGTGTCTTACGAGGATAAAATCAGCAAGCAAAATACACACATTACCTTACAGATATATTGTACAACTTACTTTAGCTGTGTTCCTGCGTGCACAATATCATGTATGTTCTGAAACGGTATTCTGCCGTCAGGTCCGTCTGGGGTCGGGTTAAATGAGTTACGCAGGAGGCTAATAGAGATCAATCCCAAGGTCTACCAAGGAGCCGTTCCCCGTGAGTTTCATTCTACAAATATGACTTTGTGTGATACAACTGTACATATGCATGCTGATTTTGAAGTTGACTTTCATTTCCATTTAGATACCACAAGGCCACCCAAATGCCATGAAGAGTCTGGCCGAGAATATCACTTTATCAGCCGAGAGCAGTTTGACACCATGGTCTGCAACCACAGGTGGTCTAAACATACTTGGCTGTGCTTTAACAGACAATGTTTTTAGATTTCTTAAATAGGTCACAGTCTTTCTCTTCCTTTCTTTCTCAGGTTTATTGAGTTTGGGGAGTTGAGAGGTCATCTCTATGGCACTAGCGTGGATGCGGTTAAAGATGTTTTGGCGAATGGAAAGATCTGTGTGATCGACATTGAGCCATATGTGAGTTTCTTTTGGAAATATATGCATTTTTTGGTGCTTGCTAAGGTTAATTGCTAATAATTAAAAATAAATAGAACCTAAATAGTAATAGTAAGTTTTTGTTAATGTTATCAGTATTTTGAAGTAGCTTTTATATTTCCAGTTAGTAATTTTAGTACTTAAACTTAAGTTAGTTGCCCAGTTGATTTCTAATTT
>JAUMHP010015467.1:0-14972 GCA_032361065.1 Enteromius trimaculatus
ATAAAGGTGACATTTGAAAGCAAAGACAGTTTCGAACGATCTTGTCTTTGTTTGTTGAGAGCATCAGACATACCAAAATTAACGAAAGGGGGTGGGTCTTTGTGAAGAGTCATTTACGTAATTTCAGTTATTACAATAAATGTTTACTCTAACGCGAAATTTTTTAGTATGCACTACATAGTAGTTACAAATGTCAACATAGTTATATTTGTGTACACACAAAGCAGTTTACTGACAGATGATAAACACTTAGCTACTTTCTTATGACATCACATGTTAGCGACACACACTCAACTTGTAAATTAGCAACAAAGTATGAGTGCAGAAAGTGATCCACAGCTCGGATACCAGTCAGACTGCTTACTAGACACTCATTGATTTAATCACTTTAGTCACACAATTTAGTTCCATGAATCTGGAGCGAATACATTGTGCTGCATTTGTGTCTACAGCTGGAGGTTGCAAACACACCACTCCCCTCATCAGCTCCTGTGCTGCGAAGGTCACAACTCATAGATCAATAGCCTAAAAATATCATTTCAAATCGGCGGGCTATTCTGGGCCAAGCAAACATGCCGTGTCTACTTGGTATAAACGGACCACCTGAGGCTGTTAATATTGGAGACACCATTAGGGGGACAAATGTGATCTTTTTTTCATGTTTACACATACAATCATTGATACGCTAAGTGGTGTGTTTCGGAAAGCCAATCTTGTGTTTGGAGAGAGAGAAACAGTTCAGACTGCAGGGAACACGGACCTAATCTTGATATTTCCACAGGCTCTAACTACAGTAAGGAAAGTTTTAACACACTAGCTTAGAAAATGAATTTGCAACCATCTACTGAAAACTGACACATGTTTTGACAGAGCACTTCAACTGTCATATCAGTGTAATCATGCATACTTGCAAAGTTTTAAGACACTGACACCAGAAGCCTTGTGAAAATAATTAGTCAAGCGTTTGCTTTCAGGCTGAACTAATAGAGTCTGCAGATCAGAAAACAGCTTTGACAGCTTTTACAGGTATTAGCTGCATTTAAACCATAACACGCTAACATACAATTACAAAGCAAATGTTACATAATGTTTCTTTTTAATTCCTCCGTAAGGCATAATAATACTCACATGTCCAGCAATGGGAATTAAAAAGATGATGGCATTCAAAGAACATAACCAGGAGAATTTAAATATATATATATATATAAATAAATGTATGTGTGTAAAGCATCCAGCAACACAACTGTGTCAAATAGATTAACATGTAAAATGGATAAGTGATGTTAAAGTATGGTTTGATGGAAGACATCTCTAGATTGCCATCAACTTCAGAAAAAAGGAACGAAGCGTTCTCACCATGGCAGAGGGGAAATGGAATAATGTTGCTAATGCTACCTAGGCTTGAACATTGATTACTACGGAGTGGAGGCAAAAGACTTAGCGCTACTTTAAACCTCTCGGAGTTTCTCTACCCTGGAGCTCAATTTATTGACCATGCACTCAGCAAAGCAGAAAGTAAGTAAAGAGAGAGACAGGGCATGTTAAATCTCTTTAGATAAGAGGGAAGTAACAGGCACTCAAGGACTCAATCAAGTGAGCCCTGTAGAATTCAAATGAGAGGCCCAAAAATCCGAACTGATGGAGGCAAGTGTTCCTGATGCAGCTTCTCCCAGGAGAGAACGGTGCGCTCTTGTTGGATTATTAGCATTGGCCTATAAAGTCAGCACTAATATCAGTGACTGAGATACGTGTAAACCCGAAAGTGCAAGGTGAACTGAAATTCAATTGGATTATCCTAAAAATGGCTTAATCTCTGCAATTAAGTTTACACCATTTGGCTTAAAGTCGCTTAGTTTATTTAAGGAATGGTTAATGGTTTACAGATAAAGCATGAGGAAATATGAAATTTCTTTTCAACACAGCCAGCTACCGTCTTATTATTCACTGATTTGTAATGTTTGTTCTGCAAGATTACACGGTCTAAAAAAAATAAAGGCACTTCCTTTGGCTCTAGCACACTATATTTAATATTTGTAGTCAAGCTCTATAATGGTTCATTTTTATTGCCAAGGCAGCTGTGCTGTTGCATTAGATACATGTTATTTAGCTTTCCAGCTAAATGTATCCACCCTGTACAGTTAAAAGCATCAGTTTTTCTATTCAGTAGTAGTCCCTGAACTCAACAAAATCGTTTCCTACAATAATGTTTGAAATCTGTTGGCTGTAATAGATCTGTTTAAGAAAGAAAGCACGAGATGAAAGACTCCATACACACTTTTAAGTCTGTCAGTGGCTCATCATAATTTATTTTCTGCTAAAATGTACAGCATTTAAGTGACTGACTAAAAAGGTAACTCATAAATACAGGACTGTTGCTCTGTTAATTATTACAGTCAGGATATCCCTCTTACGTCAAACTGCCATTCTGTACAGGTACAAAGGCTACAAAATAAGCTATACAAACAGACACAGATACAATTTACCTTTTTACATGCCATCTGTTTTGTCTATCAACAAGGCTACTGCTCTACATTTCAGTAAAAAATAAATCAGATTTTTTATAAAGATTAAAAAAAAAAAAAAAAAAAAAAAATCTACAGATGAAATGAAAATGTAAGTTTAAAGGCATTTCATAAAAGACCAACTTTGGAGTAAATTGACACTCATAATAATAATTTTGCAACTCTGCCCCATTTGAAATTGTTTAGTTTCCCCTTCCCCTTCGATTTAGATTTCTACATGTACAAATACTGACATTGACTGTTCTTTGCTATTGTGACAGAAATTGCTTTAAATTGTATAAAAACAGAAAGCTGCCTCAGGTAAAGAAACTTGTTATAAAGTAACAAATTATACACAATTAGCAATAGAACCTTCCAAGCCAAACGTGACGATGTTTTCAAATCTTTACAGTATTAGAATCAACAAAAATAGAGTTTAATTTTTCCTTCCGTATGAGGGAAACCTAACCAAGGCCATACATTTAATATAAAATTGCTTGCTATTAAGCACAACACTGTACAGTACTACTTTGATGCACTGTCACTAACAAAGACGTTATAGCATGCTAAGTATAACCTTACATTTAAAAAAATATAAAAGTAGATTTACAATAATTTAAATAATATGAAGGCATGAGTACAGACTTACATATATAACCTTGCGATTGCTAAAGGTACATTGAAAAGGCTCTTTTGTCCAAAAAACATACAATGCAGGCACATTTAAAGGTTCCATAATGCAGGTTCCAACTTAAAGAAAATGTAACCTCCATTCAACTGCAATGCAGTTCATAGGAGCTTATTTACGCTTACACAAATGTTACATTTTAAATCTTATGCTGTAAGGCTTCCCTTAAACAGGGGAGAAAAGCTAAAATTTAGCCAATAAACAAAACTTTTTTTGCATTCTTACCAAGTGCTGGTTCTTTCAGAAAGATCCATAAAAGCGAACGTTAACCATGAAAATAAGAACAAACTAAATACCTCAAGTCAACTAGCTGACTTTTGCAACGTTACGACCCTTTACTTTCAGGTCGTTGATTATCGTCTCATGTAAGGCCCATTTAAGGGTTGTTTGGACATGCCAGTGTTCACGTAACCATGATGACCTGCTGGGCTGTACATCATATTGCCATGGGGAGGGGCCTGCATGGGCTGCTGTGGGTAAGGCTGAGTACCCATCATGCCCATCTGCATAGAGTACTGTGAAGATTGATTCATATAGGTAGGATTGCCATGGTAGCCCCCATTCATCATAGGCTGCGTCACTCTGTAAGTGTTCATCGCCATATTGACGTTCACGTTCATTGAGTTGACGTTGTAAGCCGGAGCGGGCATGAGGTTTACCCCCATGTTCATCCGCGGCGGCATAGCTAGTGTCCTGCCAGGAGCCTGCATGGTCACAGTCTGAGGACCCCTACCGTACATCTGCTGCTGGTGGTGGGGCAGAGGGGCAGATTTGGAGCGGATCGACACGGGGTGGTGGTGGTGATTTTTGGGGGCCATTTGCGTCTGCAGTCTCTGAGACTGGGCCAGGTTCATGTTGGGTGTAGCCATGTTGCGCTGCAGCATCATGGGCGGTGGAGTCATGTTGGGTGGAGGGGTGACGGTAGACTGTGACTGAGGGCCTCCGCCAGGTTGCGACAGTGACACCAGCGCGGGATTGTGAGGGCCGAGCTGCGTGGTCAACGAGCCATTGTTGTTTGCATAGGATGAGATGGAGTGCGAGGCAGAATGGCTGAAGGGCAAGGAGTGGTCCATGATGGTGTTGGTGAGCTGCTGTAGCTTATGCAGGCTGAACGTAGCTGAGTGCTGACCGTAGTGTCCACCTCCATACTCCCCCTGGCTCATTCGGTCATACAGGCCCAGGTTGCTTGAGGGGTTGTTGGACTCTGGGATGTCGGGCAGCTGCATGGGTGGAGGGAAGCTGGCCGGCATGGAGCAGTGTGATAGAGGCTGCTGGTACTGGTGTTGGGGGTGTTGGTGATGTTGATGATGTGGATGGTGCTGGTGGTGGCTGTGGTGGTGACTATGGCTATGCCCGTGGCTGTGGCCATGTCCATGTCCGTGCGGATGGCTGGGCTGCCTCTCTGGCACACAGCCTTGCGGAGACTTCACACTGCATCCCTGAGGGGAGCTCATGCTGGTTTGCTGGAGCATGCTGCAAGCGCCAGTATTGTTCACCACAGGACCGGCCATCTGCTGGGACACAGCACAGCTGCTCTGACTGTGGCTGCCACCGGAGGAGAGGTTGCCATAGGAACAGCTGCTCTGGGAGGAGGTGCCCGCTCCTGCTCCCGTGCCACAAATGCTGTTACCCAGCGTGGAGTCATAACTACTGGGATTCTCATAATTCTCTGTGGTGCTCTCGATACTACCTAGGTCGCTGAAGCCACTGTCCACCACCTGCTGAGAGTGGTCCGACACTGAGGGCACATCCATTATTGGACTAGTCTCCATGTTGTTATGAAGCGAGTGCACCGAAACGGTGCCCTGATCGGGGCTGATCTGAGTGTAGCCACTTTCTAGAATGGACACCGCTGGACTGTTGACTGACCGTACAGATTGGCTTGGGTGAGAATGGACAGAAGACAGAGGACTGCTGTGATCCGACTGCTGGCAGTCGTCCACGGGAGTCATCTGAGGGCTCTGCTCAACGTGAACATACCCCTGTAGGCTGTGGCAGGCCTCCTGAGTCTCGGCGCAATCCTGGAAGTGCCTCTCCTGCTCAGACTCTTGAGTCAGAGACTGCACTGCTTGGGCTGTCTCCATGTCAAGCTCAGGGCAAATGTTGTGGTCCTCTTTTATTGCCGGGGTCAATGGGCCCATATGCTTTTCTTCAGGCCTTTGACTGTTATCCTCTTCCTCGGTTTCTGAGTCTGGAGGATGATCAGAGTCCACAGTGTCCTCCTGTTGCATGCCCAAGCTCACGAGAGTGCTTTCAGACGCAAGCTCCTCTGAACAATGAGGAGGTGGGTCTACAGGGCTTGGCAGCACTTCAGGATCTTTATTGTTATTACTAGGTGTTGGAACTGGCTCTGGGTCTTCCGCAAGGTCTCTTTCTGGTAGTGGCACTGGGTCGTCTATTCTCTGCTCGTGGCTGTCATCTTCATCATCAGCATCATGATCGTCCACATGAGATGGTTCTGGCTCTTCTTCTTCATCCTCTTCTTCATCTCGTTCACCTGAGCCCTTACCAACTCTGCCTTCAGAATCACCCTCTAGCTTCAGGTCTTTGACATCCTCTGTATTTTGAGTTGATTCTTCAGCATCATCTATTGGGCCTGATTTTGTCTCACTGGTCTCATCAACGCTGGGTGAATTTTCCACTGTGTCAGGTTTGTCCATTGGTTCACTCTCTTTTATTTTGTGAGACTCGGGTGGCTCAGGACTGTGGGGCTCTGAATCGCAGGGGTCCAGCTCTGGGTCCTCTGGTCTGCGTTCTCTAATAGACTCACATGGTCCCGAGAAGGAGGCAGGGCTGATATCCTGTTCCTCTTCTTGCTCCTGCTCCATTGTGACCATAGGCGTCTCAGGAGGTGTGTAGAGGTTGAGCTTAAAGCCCATTTTCCGCTCCTTTAGTCTCCATTTGGGAGGACCTCGTTTTACACCTTTGGGCCAGCCTTTCTTCCGTTTCAGAGGTCGAGGATTGTCCTTTTTCACTGCTTCAGAAACACCAAAAAAATATGTTCCATGTTAATTTTTCTTAAAAACATGCAACAAAACACTATGTTGTAAATATGTATAGCTTTACCTTCCACATTCGTGTCTTCTTTAGATTGATTTGAGTGATTGTCATCTTCATATCTCCTTGGTCTCCCAGGCCGAGGTATGGCTGATCTCCGGCGCTTCTCCTCTTCCTCATCCTCGCTGTCACCCCTCCTGCTGGGATGTGGCAGAGGGCTTTCCACATCAGAGTTTTCGAATGGCTCATCAAGCACCTCTGTTCTCTCCGAGATAGTCTCGGTTGTGACACTGCTGTTGATTCGTGTTCTCCTCCGGCCTCTCTTCCGCCGAAGAGATGGGGCCCGCTAAGAAAGAAAAAAACAACAACACCACCACATTTAAGGGGGCTTTTCCCTTAATTGAGATGTGCATATTGTATGATTGAGAACAACTTATGCTTGAGAATGGAATAAATACAGGGAGATGTCAAAGACTGTTAGACTTAACAACTGTCATAGCAAGAGGTTTTTTGTCTTTTTTGTCGAACTGTCCCTGGTGCCCTTTAATCCAAAAAGCAGAGGTTTGGAGGAGACAGATATGGTCAAGTGTGATGCTAAACATAGGGAAATGTGGTTTCGTTGTGAATGGGTTGCTTCATGATCTAAATGCAAAAGCCCATCATTTAGACCACAGTGCCTACACCACAGGCCATTAATTTGGAAAGCTTAGCCTGCCCAAAACCCCAAATGAGAGTGTTCAGAATCAAGCTGACCACTAGTTCCTCACAACATACTCTCCCCCAGGCATTCTGGGATAGCAGTACCCCAATGCAAATAATCAGCAGCAATACTTGGTGATACAGAACCAAGCGTTCCCACACAAATCATGAAAGCAATATTACGTAATTATGGACTTAAGGACTGATGGAAATGTCTTATTAATGGATAGTTTTGGGTCTTTTTCCATCCAACTAAACACAACTCCCAAATGATGAGTGAAATATAATGCGAACAATGATGATACAGAGAGATGCAAAGAAATGAACACTGCTATTGATTCTGATGTTTACCTTTCGCTTGAGCCCTTGCCCAGACTGGGATTTGATTGCATCTTCACCATCATCGTCATCTTCGTCATCATCGTCGTCGTCATCACTGCTGCTTTCTTCGCTCACTTCAAACTCTTTCCCAGCACTGTTGGCAAACAGTGAGTCTGAGTATCTTCTGCCGAAGTTCTTGCACTTGGTTAGGGGAGGTCTTGAGCTAGCGTAGCCCATCCCTGTTACCAAATTCCTGGTTGACGCACTACAGCCTGCGCGACGGTCTCCTGCCTGTTGTGCCACAAAAACACAAATATAAGCTCATCTGAGCTGCTCTGTACAGACTGAAGCCAAGCAGACAAATAACATCTCAGTTATCCATTTTGCTTCTGCAGCGCCCCTGCAGTGCAGAGATTGTCTCTTGATTAGCCATGATCTCAGCAACATTTATTTTTAAGCGGCTGTGGAAGATTACATTTCATGGGACATTCAGAGGCATTAATAATACAGGGCTTTGATTTAGGTCACTCAGGAAGCTGGGTTACTGTTGAAAGTGCTTTCAGCTATCTCTGTGAACTCACCCTGAACTCTTGAAAGGCAAACGATGGGATAAATTTAGCTCACTTTTCATGCAAGCATCATCTTGTAGCTAATAATGCAGAGCCAAGGAAGGAATGAGTGACCTGCGCTCACTGTGATTGCCATGATCTGCCTACTGAATAGGCTTAAATTAAAAACATAAGCTCTGATTTTAGACTCAGCCACCAGAACAACCTTTGATCATCTTACCGATTACGGTCGAGTTCGACATTATGCAAAAAGAGTCAGGGTGTATCAGAGGCCAAAAGTAAACAACAACAGGGCATTTCATAAAGTCTGTAGTTTTCATTGCAATATCTGTGGCTAATGTTAACAATGCATACAGAACATAGTAATTTGATGCAAGACAGATGTAATTATAAACTGGATTTCAAGTCACCCTGTGGAATGTACTGATCAAGTCTCTGTATATGCCAGGAAAACCACCTAGATGTTTCTTGTATAATTATATAAAGGATGTTGTGCAAGTTCATCGTCTATGAAATTTGCAAAATTACACCTTCTCAAATATGATCTTTCATGCAGTGTGTCATGTAGCTGTATGTGAACAAACTATCTGCAAAGTTGTGATGCTGACAGTGCACGATAAAAAAAGTGAGTGAGTCGGCTCACATTCGCCTAAACGAGTCGTCAGCTCGACAGTCGTCTGTTACGGCCACACATCACTAAGAAACTTTTGCATAATGCCCACCCACGTTCTACATCACAAACAACTTGCCCACCCACAAACAGTACAATTTCTACGTGGATTACATCATTTTTACATCATTTCACCTTTAAGGCTTTTCTGACATTTGAAACATACCTGTGAGTGTCTGATTACCACAACAACATAATCACTGATAGTGAGTAGAAAATACATGCATTTGTAAAAGAAGTCTGAGCTGCCATAGATCTTTTCTTTGTTTGTGGACATGAAGTCAACAGAGGGAAGAATGACAGAAGCCTGATTTTATACCCAGACCAAACCTGAAAGCTCTGAATATAAATCATTATTAAAAGCTTGTAGTGACTACAGGGCAAAGCAAAAATGTGTTTTTAAACAAATTTCATTTATGAATTTGCATTGGCTCGATAATTCGTTTTTGATGGAAAAATTTTAACAAGAAATCCTTGATAAATTAGCTTTAAGTATTAGAGCACTCTGTACTGTGGACAGACAAACACATAAAAACTGTTCACTAACACCATGCGTGTTCAGTTCCTAATCAAATCATGAATAGACCTTTAGGCCTACCTGTGCTATAGCACTCTTCAGCTCCCCAGGAGGGCTTCTGCAGACTGAAACTGGAGTCCAGCTCAGGCAGTCAGGATCAACCTCATGAAGCCGTGGCTTCATTCTCAGTCTATTCATGTGATCCTCAATCAGCTGATGTCTTCGAATGATTACAAACCTAGACAAATATTAGAAAAGACAAATTGTCATTTAGTATTGGCACATGTAAACATAAAAATAACACGCCCACCCCCACCCCTCTCAGGAATGTAGTAATGTCTTTAGAGATGATGCAGTGTACTGAAAGCATGTGAGTGAATTGTCAGATTGACAGATACCACCACAGTCAAACCCACCTGCCATCCTGGAAATCAATCATGTTGAGCTGCTGAAGTGTGGTAGCGATGTCATGTGGACACATGCCCGTGGCTCGGCTCATTCCCCTGATGCTGACACTCTTATCTGGGTGGTTGTGCAGGTACTCCAGTATGACGCTTTTCCAATAAGCCAAGTAGGACAGACGACCCAGATCAGATAGAGGCTTCTCTGGGGAGCCAGCCTGGCCCTCTAGCCTGGAAAGTAAGTAACCTGGAAAGACAGGAAGAAAGAGAGAGAGAGAGAGAGAGAGAGAGAGGAGATGAGGAAAGATTGTTTATGAGTACTGTTGTCAGATAGAGTTTGAGTATCACTTTGACAAAACATTAAACAACTCAATCACAATTTATGAAGACATGGAGTAATGCCTATATGCATCAAAATCAAACAGTATATGTAAGGAGGTTTAATGTGGTTTTAATTCTAATGTATAAAGACTATATGATAAAAGCAATATAATATAATGATAAAAGCAATATTACATATATATTAATACAATATTTTAAGAAAATAACAAACCAGTCTAGATAACCATAGTGGCAGATGTACATGTGCATAATTTTATATATGCGTGTGTATATTTATATTATGTAATTTTGAGTTAATTTCAAGAAAAGAAAATATTTGTTCTTTTCTTAATTGGTTAAAGCTGTAGTTGATCTTGTGCTACGCTAAGTCAGATTTAAATTACTTTTATACTCCAGTATTTTAGTCTTTTGCATTAACACAAAGCATGCAAATGCTCTTCTGATTCTAAACAAAGAGCAAATCAAAACATTTACAAGCAAACAAATTATACCATGTACAACATCCAACTGTATATAAGAACATGCAAACCCAGTACAATGAAACAGGCAGTCTTTCCATCATGAATGTCTAGTCTGAAACGGATCCTCTTTTGCTTCCATGCAGAGCACAGAAGCATCTGTTCACGATACAAACAATCTTATGCTCACATCTCATAAGACTTCCAAACCAGTTAATGAATAACTTACTGAAATCAATGAGGAACCTTCCAAATCCTTGCCTTTGGTACTGAGGCATGATCATTATGCAGGAGACATTGTACTTCTGCTGGCAAAGCTTTTCCTGTGGGAGAGAAAGAGAGAAAGATAAGAGTGTCTCAGCGCACTGCCAACGCATGCAATTCACTGCACCTGCTGTTGTCCTGAACTGAACCAAACAAACACACAAAACCCTTCAAACAAATTGCAGAAAAGGTTCTGATCCAGAAACAAGTACCGTACAAGAAATGCTATCTTTAGCAAACCACTAGATGACCCGCTGTTACTTTTACTTAACTGTCGTATAATTTGATATATTTATTTAAGGGTTGTAATACCTTTGAGAAGTATCCAACAAGATGACAACCTTTCTCATCATTCTGTGTTAGAACGTAGAAGAGAAAAGGCTCCACATCGTAATACAAAGTCTTGTGATCCAGAAAAAGTTTTGCGAGCAAACAAAGGTTTTGGCAGAAAATTTTACTGATATTTCCATCAACCTAAACAAAGAAGAGAAAATGAGAAACAATCAGTCAGGTATGTCACACAAGGGCTTGTGGAGCACCTGTGAAGATCGCAAATCATAAAAATTGATGCATTTCCTGTTCACTAGACAAACAAGAACCTAGAAAAATAGTTTTAATCTGACATGATTCACTGATGCAAGTCTAGTTCTCATCTATGCTGCTGAGAGGTGTCTTTCGACAAGCCTGGTACTTCATAGCCTTTAATCCCAGGACATAACCCCCTCTTGTTTTAATTGCAAATGTAGATGATAAATCAGATGAGGATGAAGTTGTGCATGTGCCCCTTGTGCAAGATTTAAGAGCAAGCACTGACCTCAAACACAGAGAGGTTATCCTTCCTGTAGATCTCATTAGCTGGCGGGTGAAACCACCCACATTTCTTTGAATGCCTCTGCAGAATGTCTTGGCTTTTCATGTACTTTAAGCAGAACTCGCACAGATAAAGCTTTGGTAATCTGAGGAGGTGAACAGCAATTAATCACAACCAAGAATGTGGTATAAGTAACGGGAGAAACTAAAAATCACATACTAGTTTACATTTGCTTAAGGCCGTATCTGGCAAACATTTTGACTGCTGTAAAAAGTGTTTCTGAATTCATTTCAGACTTACCTCGAGTATTCTGGAGGGTATGGTGAGGAATACCAAGTTTGTATTTCATGTTTCCCGAATTCAATCAAAGGAGGGGATTGTCCTTGATCGCCACCAGCTTTCTGTTTTTGAAATAAATCACAAATTAGAATGAATAAGTTTTATATTACAATTTATGTCTAGATGCTCTATTAAAGCTCACTTAAACCAGCAGGGTCCAGGTTGTATAAAAGGTTAAGACTAGTCTTAAAAGTTAGTCAGCTAAATGTTTCTTAAGGACTGATCATAGCTTTTTTAAATTCAGTTACATAATGTAGATTAGGCCAAGTTGAATCCATTAAATAAAACAGATTACTCTTGGCTAACTGCTAGTTGGTTAAACTAGCTCTTAAGACACTGTCTTAACATGGAGGCTTAGTTTATGCAACTGGCCCGAGGCTAAACTGGTTTGCTGGTCTAAGGTGAATTATGCTGGTCTCTCAGTAAGAGAGAAAAGACCATACTTCTTGTGTTGACAACGGGTTGTTTAATCATCATACCTTTGCTGTGATATCCTTGATGCGTCTGAACAACTTCAGATCTTCTTCAGCCACGTGGTCATTGAGTAAAGCCATCCTTCCTTCCTGTGGTTCTCTTCTTGAGCATCTCTCGGCATTAAAAGCTGTAAAAGGTCAGAAAAATTAACCTTTAATAGTTGATATTTCCAGAACATAGCACAAAAGAACTGAAACGATGCTGACATAACAAAAACCCAAAGCTAATATAAACAAGCACTAACTAACTTAGACTCGATAACACCTCATTCAAAATCACAACTGCTAGCATGCAAATCACTACTGTCATGGAAAGGAAGGCTGATAGGAAAGGCTCATATCAACATTGCTGGCCAACACACTAACCTCAAACCTTTAACCACACATCAGTTTGTTTCTAGGCAACAGTGACCTCTAAACAAATACTCCATTTGTGCAGAGGTTGAGAGGGAACCAAACCAGGAGCAAGGGCATTTGAAATGCAAACACTTTACATTAAAGTGCTTGTTACTAAAGGGAAAAAGCATTAATAACTTGGGTTTGAGAGGCAGGTGTGAGCAGCATGAGGACGTGAGCAGAGAGCAGAAATCTAAGGCTTTAGTGGCTTCAGAATTAATAGAATAAAAAAAGACTGAAGAAAAAGGTTAAGAACCAAAATGCAGAGATGCAGTATTAGTTGAAAAACAAAAATCTCAAAATGTTATTTTGATTCTAAAAAAATGAGGAAGATGAGTAAAACGGTTGAAGATGAAAAAGCCAGTCGGCCGTTTGGAGGTTCAGGCCCCTGTGCTTACCATGGTTTGGGTCTGGTTTTACTCTTCCGTCTGCCAATCTGCCCTTCCCTGGTGTGGTGTTCTCCCTCTGCGGGGAGGCCTTAAACCTAAACCTGCCTAGCAGCTTGTGCTTTCTCAAGAAGGGTGTTCGTTTGAAATGGAGCGCCGACTTAAACGGCCGGCCGCGCTTGGGCGCCCATCCTGAGGCTGAACCAGACAGGGATGCTAATTTACTACCGAAACCCTTGACAGACTTCTTTCCTTGAAGCTGCAGGGATGTTTTGGGTGAGGTGGAAACGTCCGGGCTGCGGCGCGCTCGCTTGGGCGGTGCGTAGCTGGGGAGTCCCTTTTGCCGGGACTGTCCCTGAGTGGTAAAGATGTGAGACAGTCCATCAAAGAGTCCCTTCAGCTGGTTGTTGCCTGGCAGGCTACTGAGGGATGGGTCGCTAGACTGGGAGGAGGAGCTGTGGGGGGAGTGGGCGGAGGAGGGTGAGGATGACTGGGTGGGGTTCAGCGAGATGGGGCTGTGTCCTTGCGAAGGGGATGGGGTAAGGAGAACGCTAGATGGGGCGTTTAACCTCACACCTGGTGTCGTCAAGCTGCCATGGCATTTCCGATAGCCCCGCTTCCTCTGCCTGTGCTGTTTCGAGGAGCCCAACGCCTCACTGCGTAACCGGCGACCCAGGGGCGATGGCGTGAAAAATTTGGAAAGCCCATCAATGAGACCTTTGGTTTTCTTGTTGATTGGGGGCAACGTAGTGAAGGTGGGTGTGGATGTGAGGGGGTCAGTGATACTCCTGCCGTCTGTGGTGGGTATAAAGGTGCTTGATGAGGGTGGGGTACAGAAAGTGCTTATGGAACCCCTACCATGCCGTGCTTTTTCAGACAGCTCAACGGATCCCGGGCCACCACTGTCAGACCTGTAAAAGCAGATGATGGTTGCATTTAGAACACAAGCCACAAATAAAGGGAAATCAGTGTGCACATCTCGACTGTGACTAAGCCCGAGCCCTGATTTCACAGTTTCACCAACACGTTCCACCGTGTCTATCAGCGCTCATCAAGCCTTTAGGAAAGATGTAATCCCTCAGGTCTTGCGCATTTAAAAGCCTGCTGACCCAGACTCACCCAGACTGACTGACAGTGTTCCGACTGAGCTTTACTACACAGCCATATGTTAAAAATAGACTTGCAAAGAATGCCCCAGGCTAAAAGTACATTGTAGCAGCCATGCTAATTTTAAACCTTTTGGATGAGAGGGTATGAAACCTACATATACTCTCAAGGCAAGGTTGCAAAGGACAAAAATCAGAGTAGGCCATCAAAAAAAAAAAAAAGCATTTACAGTTTAGGCAACATACTGATTGTGAGACCTGTAACCTTAAGCCCGAAGCATAACGAACACCGTAGATGAAATGACTTATCGTACACTGTTGGATGTGCTAGATTTTTTCTTGGCCTTCCTGGCTTTGCATATCGCCTTTTGATCTGGGCCGCTGTCTTGTGTAGCAACCGTTTTCCCTCCTGCTCCTTTGGCCTGCATACTTGGCAGATCCACATTCCTGGGGGAGGTCCAGGGAAAAAAGAGAGAGGGAGAGAAAGAGTGGGTGAGACAAAAAGAAAGAAGCATTTCAAGGATGGTTCATCATGTCTGCAGCTGTGACACTTTTCAGATATGTCTTTGTAGTGCTGAGAGGAGATGACCCGCTGTGCCTTTCCCTTCATTTCCACTGTCTTTAGAAGAGCAGAGAGAGAGGGGGAAAAAAAACAAGCTTTCTGCAGGTAACATACCAACAAGGAAGCACTGAATAAATGGCTTTGAAGTTGTGTGGGGTGCTCTTTTCCTGACATGGCTTCAGCCTTCTTATCCTCTTTTAGAGAGGAAAATAACAAATGAGCAGAAATTAAACTTTTAAATTTTAGTTTATCAGATTTCACGCAACTAATTAAAGCTAAATTTGCACCGATGTGTAGTATAGAAGATTAGCATCATATATTGAGAAAACAAGAAAAATGAATCCTGTAATCTCAGACAGGTAGACTAATTATTAGAGGCCTGATATTAGAAAAAGTCACACTAATTTCATGTGTTAAATTGACATCCTTAACATAGAAGTTTTAAAGCATTTGCATTTCACCCATAACAAAA
>JAUMHP010015799.1:0-14944 GCA_032361065.1 Enteromius trimaculatus
AAAAAATTGTAATTATCTAAAAGTTGAAAAAATGAGTTAATCCGCGGATCACGTGCGTTCCGAACCGTGGGTCGTGACCGCGATCCGTTGCACCCCTACTTAGTACTAATAACAGATGAATAATTCAGATGACCTGAGTGTATCACTAATGTTTAATGTCTCTTGTTTTCAGTACTGGTACTGTAATGGTTTTACCTGGGGTTGGAGGTCACTGGTCCACCACTGAATGTATGGAATTGTCGCATGGATGTATTACTCTTTAAAGACACACAACTGGGTTCAGCAGATGATGTTTCCTGGTTTTGGTAGTGAACAACATCTCCCCTCTCACTCAGTTTAGCCATTTTAGCAGTTGGTGCTTCCCTGTAATTTAATTGTGAACGTTCAGCATGTTCCTGCATGAAATTTCCTGCATGTTCCTTACTCAGTGCGGACGTGACAAAATCATTCACTGATCTTGACAGAATATATTTAATAACTTGATTATTCTACATTTTATTTATGAAAAGAAAACTATGCAGTGTTTTTTAAACTTTTACTTACGGTTTCTATAACTGAAATTTGGTTCAGTTGTATTTATTCATGTTATAATTGATTTGTTTGTTATATGACTTAACAATCTATACTGCAATCATGTAACTTTGCTTCAAAACAAAAGATTCATAAAAATGTAAATGTTCACAATGCAGTGTTTTAAAAGTGCCCAGCACTGTCCCAAGGTGAGTAACTTCCTCATCTGACCATAAAATTGTACTTAAGTCAACATTAAACAGTTGTTAAACATACAGTATTACAGTAGCATCATCCAGCAAATTATCAATTGCTCTGGTAAAATATTCTGTTATTAATTGTACATTATTACACTGCGTTAATTAAAATAAAACATTCTTGATATTTGACACTTGACAATTAGCGAGTGGTTTTTGACACACCTTACATCTTGTTTGTGAATTAATCAGGCAACTTGCTTATTAAATGAGATTCTGCTGATGGAGTGAATGAAAGAAGGGAATGACTATTAATGGGCAATCATTCTCCTTCTCAAGGACTACAGAACGACTATAAAGTGACTGACATTTCAAAGACACTAGTTAAGAGTTTAGGAGTTTATAGAGTTTAGGAGTTTATTTAAACAAATTTTTATGCCACTGTAGTTTTTGTGTAGCTTAAAGTAATTATCAGCGGTTCATACCAGAGGAAACATGAGTGCGTGATCCATGTATTACAGTCTTAAAGTGGGGGATCTCACTTCCTGAGTCTGGAGTCTTTTAATTTTGTTCATTATGTCTCTGGTCCAAGCTCACCGTCTGCATCTTAAAGAACTATTGTCTGATTTACATAAGATGATCATGGAGGCCAGAGCGTTGTATTTTAAAAACTTGATATTCACCTGTAAATGGAATCCCAAAACTTTGTTTGACACTATTAATAGCCTTGTGTCTCCTGTTACATCATCTGTTCCTGTATTTTCCGATGATGATTGTAATAATTTCATTTTGTGGGTAAGGTTATGGCTGTCTCTTCTGCATTTATCTCAGAGCGGCCCTCAATTTTAAATTATTTTTATTCAATATCTTTAAATGATGTTACAAAGATAGTGTGCACAATGAAACCTTCCCAAAGTCCTGCGGATATTTTGCCTGCTTCTGTGGTCATGAAATCTATTACATCTATTAGTCCATGTTTGGTCTCAATTGTTAACCTCTTTTTAAAGTTGGGCCTGGTCCCTAGGTGTTTTAAACAACTTGAAAAGACAACTTGAAAAAGGGCAATCTTGATGCTACATTATTGAGCAACTATAGGCCTATCTCTAAACTGCCTTGCATTTCCAAAATCTTGGAAAAGGTAGTAGCAATGCAGTTGAATGATATTTTGGAGACTCAAATTTCAATCAGGCTTTTGTAAAAAGTCATTCTACCGAAACTGCCCTTTTTAGGGTCTCTAATGATATCTTGATGTCCGCAGATGCAGGGGAATGTTCGGTGTTGGTTATGTTAGATCTCAGTGCAGCATTTGACACTGTGGATCATTGCACTTTGATTAATAGATTACATTCTTTAGTAGGTATTTCGGGATCACCTCTGGATTGGTTATCACTATCTGTCCAACAGGACTTTTTCTGTATCTGTTGGATTTTTTTATGTCTGAGTCTGTTCCTTTGTCTTGCGTTGTGCCACAAGGTTCTGTGCTTGGCCCTTTGTTGTTTAGCCTGCATATGCTTCCTCTTGGCAAGATTATTAACAGTTTTAAAATTATATCTTATCATCTACATGCCGATGACATTCAGCTATTTATTTCTTTTAGACCTGACAGTCTCGATAAACTGTCAGTTCTGCGGGATTGTCTAGTCTCCGTTAATAAATGGATGGCAAACAATTATTTGCAACTCAATAAGGATAAAACTGAAACGATGATCTTTGCTCCTGACAATATAACACCTAAGATTAAGCAGGTAATGGGGGTTTCAGCATCCTCAGATTGCAGCAAAAAAAGAAATCTGGGTGACATTTTTGATAGAGCCAAATGTTTTAATGGTCATGTAAAGTCTGTTGCTTCCTCAAGTTTTTTCCATCTTAGGAACATTGCTCAGATTAGATCGGTGGTCTCAAGAAAAGAGTTGGAGATGCTTGTTCATGCCTTCATCTCATCTCGATTAGATTATTGCAATGTTTTGTATACTTGTTTGAATAAGTCTTCTTTGGAACGACTACAAGTCGTACAGAATGCAGCTGCAAGCCTTCTGACTGGTACCAGTAAGTGGTCTAATAGAAGACCTGTACTTAAGGACCTGCATTGGCTTCCAGTTGAATTCAGAGTGCAGTTTAAAATGTTAGTTATCACTTATAGAGCCTTGCATGGTCAAGCACCTCTCTATATTCAGGATCTTTTACATAAGCATTCACTGGGTTTCACACATCTTAAGATTGAAGGTGATTGTGCTTTTTGTTCTGTGGCACCGAGGCTTTGGAACTCTCTTCCTTTAGCATTGAGAACTATGGGCTCTGTAAATTCTTTTAAAAAACATCTGAAGATGCATCTGTTTGGACTTGCTTTTAATTAACAGCAACGGTCGCTTGGTACTGTCACAAGTCGCGCTTCTGTGGCTCTCTCCGCCCAGCAGCACAGGGAACCATTGCCGGACTGTTAGCCTTTTATACCCATGCACCTTGGCTGATGCGATCTTAGGTGTTAGTGTTTATCTCCACTATTTAAGCGCTGACTTTGCACGAGATGGATACAAAGTCTTGTTTTGCCTGGCATACATTTCTGAGCATTATTCTGGTTGATTTACTTACGTATCTTATGACTACGATTTTGCCTTTTCCCTGCTGATACTGTTTGCTCGTTACTGACGTCTGCCTGTCTGCCAATAAACCACGCTGCAAATGGATCCTCATGAGTCCGCTGAATCATTACAGGTATCTTTGTGAAGATTATTTTTTGTTGTTTTTATGGTGGATCTTTTTTGTATGCATGTTTGATCCTTTTTATTTACAGTTTGTAAAGGACTTTGTGACTCCTTGTCTGTGAAAGGTGCTATATAAATACATTTTACTTACTTACTTAAAGTCTTAAAGCGTTAGTTTACCCAAAAATGAAATTGTTTTCATTTACTCACCCTCATGTCGTACCAAACCCATAAGACCTCTGCTCATCTTCAGAACACAAATTAATGTCTCTTGTTTTCACTACTGGTACTGTAACTGTCTTACCTGGGGTTGGAGGTCACTGGTCCACCACTGAATGTATGGAATTGTCGCATGGATGTATTACTCTTTAAAGACACACAGCTGGGTTCAGCAGATGATGTTCCCTGGTTCTGGTAGTGACCAGCATCTCCCCCCTCACTCATTTTAGCAGGTGGTGTTCTCCTGTAATTTAATTGTGAATTTTCAACACTTTACAAACGCTGAAAAGTGAATAACTTGATTAATCTATATTTTATTCATGAAAGAAAACCATGCATTGTTTTTAAACTTTTAATTACAGTTTCTGTACCTGAAATTAGAAAGACAGAATTACTATAAAATGACTGGAGACAAGACATTTCAAAGACACTAGGACTTTATTCAAACTCATTTTTATGCTGCTGTTGTTTTTGTGTAGCTTAAAGTAATTATCATAACATAGTAAATATGATCCATGTATTACAGAATACAGAATTGATTAAACTAATGTTTATTTGCCCTGGGGACCCATTCCTCTGCACATGTTGGGTGATACTGTACATGATGCTGTTTAATACTGATAAAAGATGAATAATTCAGATTATCTCAGTTTATCACTAATGTTTAATCTCTTGTTTTCAGTACTGATAATGTAACGGTTTTACCTGGGGTTGGAGGTCACTGGTCCATCACTGAATGTATGGAATTGTCGCATGGATGTATTACTCTTTAAAGACACACAACTGGGTTCTGCAGATGATGTTCCCTGGTTCTGGTAGTGACCAGCATCTCCCTCCTCACTCATTTTAGCAGGCGGTGTTCTCCTGTAATTTAATTGTAATTGTAGGGCCTGAATTATGCATTAGTTAAGCACAAATAAACCAGTAATTTACGATTAACAATTATGCATCAGTTAAGCATGAACACGTATATAACTAATGGTTATCTGTACATAAAGGGCATATTATCCATTATTTACAATTCATTAGTCAAATCTACATTATGAGTGATATTCAAGTTTATTGATTAGGATAAGCTAATAAATAAGGCTAAACTACGATTAATATAGTGCTAATAAATGGAATTTGACCCCCTATTCTAAAGTGAAACTTAAATCCATATTAAGTATGAGTAATATTCAAGTTTATAGACTATACATTAATAATTAAGGCTAAACTGCCACTACTTTAGTGCTAATAAAGTTTGATAAATGTTTGTTTTTAAAATGACTAATTAATTGTAAATAACGGCTAATATGCCCTTAATATATGTTCAGGTAATCATTAGTTATATGCGAGTTCATGCTTAACTAATGCATCATTTGGGACCTTAAAATGTTAGGTTAATCATTACTTACTAGTGTGTATTTGCTCAACTAATTGTGATTAATTGTGAACAAATTAACCATTGATTAATGCTAAAATAATGCATTATTCTGGACCCTTAAAATACCAAAGAGAATTTATTTAGCAGAGAAATTAATTCTAAACATAAACACCTTGTTCCATATAGGTTTAAGTATCAATTTTCAAGATTTATTCTACTTAATGATTCCTGATTTTACATTTTAATGTATTATAAAAACAAAACGTAGGAGCAAAACTAACTTCTTTCATATTTATTGACCAGTATGAAGAATAACTACACCAGTATATCATTATAAACACAGCCATTTTAGCAATCAGATGAGAAACAAAGTTAAAAGATGAGGAAGAAACTGCAGTATTTTTAGATCTCCATACATTCAGTGTTAGAGAGACAGCTAATAATCTGTAGGCTGCTGATTTCTGCTCATGTTTTTTGCTGCAGCAGAATGCTTCGTAAAATAAAAGTTTCAAATCTAAATATTTGACTTAATTTTTTATATTGGACTTTTTAAAATCTTTTTGAAATTAAAACTAAGAATCGGAAAGTGATAAGCAGATTCTAGCAGGACATTGAGTAAAAGTAACAGATGTCTATTAGAGTTGTCAAATTAGATTTCCTTTAAAAAATAAATAAATTAAAAAAAACTTCAGCCCCAAAACTGGAGACACTGGATCCACTTGAATTGTCCATAGAACATTCGGTTCTTTTCTCGGGTTCAAAAAGAACCTTAAAGAGTTGTTCTTGAGCGTTCATTTTTTAGCTGGTTATTAACATCAATGCCATACATTGTAATATGCACTTATAATCAGGAGTGAAAACATGATGTGTTGTTAACAGAGAAAATCATTAAGGACTTGGATTTGAAGCTAGAGAATACAGTATCTATACCCTCATTTTCTCAGAAGGCCCCAATAGCTCACTTGGAAATACAAGATATAACCTCATTAAAATCTAGACTGATTTGATTTATAATTAACATAAATGTATGTAATACATTAAATGATAAACTTGGATCAATTCATTAATTGTATACCTTGTCATAAACTCCTCACTGAGTTTGTTGTAATACCACACGTTTCTATGTGTGGTTTACAAGGACTTTCCATAGGCGTAATGGTTTTTATACTGTACAAACTGTATTTCCTATCCCCTTCTACAAAATAAGCCTACTGCATTTTTAGAAACATTGTTTATATGTTTAAAGCCATTTGGTTTGCAAGGTCACAGGAAGTGTTCACAAACCATGTTTAGATTGTAATACATATGTAATTTTGTACACATTTGAGTTCTCATAAACCTATACACGCAAACATTATATTTCAAAACATTTCAACTTCATGGCAGTAATAAAAAAAGACATTGCTGGACTTACCTATAAGCTTTTGCTTACAGCAATCCGAAATGGCGTCTTATCAAATGCAGAATTCAAGCGTTTGGTTTTGGTTTCTGTTACTGTGGTTATAACAGGTATGTTGTTTTGTTGAGCCTCAGGGTAGAGGGCTGTGATTGGCCAATATACCAGGTGCATGGGTGTGCCACTCACCTTTCTCATAGCACCTTCTATTTTTTTTAGTACTGGAAATGAAAATAAGGAAATGAACTCTCCAAGTGTACTTACCCAAATGTTTACATAAACAGCAGTCAGGCGCTGGGCATCAGTTTTATTGTGTGGGTAGTAAAAGATATGTCTTGTTACAAGATCCTAAAGGGACAGCTTTCAGTAGGTTTTACTGTCCAAGAGAAATGCTGCTGAAATTCAAATAATTAACAAATGCATACAATTTTCGATATAGAACACATGCTAAAGAAAGAGCTTCAATGCAAAATGTGACCTATCAGACTGTGCTTTGACACCTACACCAACCCTGAACCCCACCAACCTTTACAATCATGTAAATACAGTAATGTGTTCTTTAGTGTGACAGAAATTACGGTGTATTGATGTGGGCATGTGCTGTAAGCCCTGGTAAGTAAAGGTAGGATAAAATGTCAGGTCAGTCATTCTTGAGAAGTGGGACAAAACAGGTCCTGCAAATGTGTTTATTTAAAAATAAAAAAATATTTTCCATTTCACATGTTATAAGGGATTAATGATAGAATTTGTTTAACACAATTAACACCTCCAATTCAGTTGTCTTATTATTATTATTATACAAAATATTATTGTCCTCTCACTGCATCTAAAACAGTGTGTCCAGAGAGAAATGGATATAAATATTTGTTAATGATGAAAAAGCAACACTTAATAATATTTCCTGCCAAAGCAAGGTTGTTTTTTAATGAGATGTGTGTTTCAGAAGACTTCAAATTTGTGTCCCCACGTTTTGTCAACACTGTCAGACATTCATTAAAATGTAATAAATCAGGGAATATCAGGGGCAGCTGTCACTCTAAAGGACCCCTTTGCCACAGTTCACCTCTACAGAGTTCATCACTGTGTTTTATAGTTTTAGAATATTTTAAATCCTAATGTTAATATTTCCTGTGTCACAACCATCATATGTCAACATCATCTTCCAATTTCTGAGGAAAGGATTTGAAATATTTTGATAATTTTATTCTCTTGGACCAGGTTCAAATCTAATGGTCTTAGTTACAGTGTAATTCATTTATTAAGCATTTTCTCTAAAATTTCCAAACTCATTATGTTTGACATTAAGATTTTATCATAATAGACACTGATTTAACTGTGGTGACACACAACATGCCATTATGTTAAAATTAAATATAACCACTTATCATAAAGGACAAGAACATGTCCTTCTTTGACATACCAATGGTTACAATTATGCATTCGTTATTATTTACCATATTATTCATTTCTTCAAGCAGACATATTTATTTATATTAATAAAAGTATATAAATTTTTAGAACTACTAAGTACTACGCGATTCAGTCAGGAGTACTTCGCTAGTGACCCCAGTTATGTAATAAAGTAAGTATAATTTTTCACTCATACTGCAGGCATGAAACAAAATAATATCATCAGCAGTGGCAGGAAACCTTCCTCAATATCTTAAGTTTGCATCTGAACCAAATGGTGTATGACCAACGTATCAACCAATCAAAATGGTCAAATAATTGTTATGAAACAGTCCAAAAAGGTGTGGCAGTCTCTGTAAAGCATTATTTGAAGGCGGGACTTCCTTTCTGACACATGGTCAAAGGAGTGCTTGCTGTGAGAAGAAGGTAAGATTATTTGCTTCAGTAATCTTATTTAACATGACATAAATTGTAAATAAAAAATATGTATGTGTGCATGTAGGAGTAGATAAGCATTTTGTCAGGTTTTATTAACTTTTTTTTATTTAGCATGTTAATTCAGTTTTTCTTTTTGTTGCCTCAGGGCACCATTATGCAGTGAGGGGTAACACCTTGTACATGTACAGGTCTGTCAGGGATTGTGGGTGGGGGGAGTGAATAACCAGCACTCTCTCCACCTTCAATACCATGATTAAGGTGAGACCTTTGCAAGGCACAGTTCCCTCAACTGCTCCCCGGGTGCCGCAGCACTGGCTGCCCACTTCTCCATGCTCTGTGTGTTCACATTATCCAGGGCACCAAAATGCTCCAGTCCCAATCCCAGATGTGAGGCTGTATCCTACAGCCCACTGGATCATCATGAGTGAGAAGATTCCAAAAGCTAAATGTAGGAAGTGTAATCCCAACCTCTGCTTCACAAGATATACAAACTGCTTCTTGAAGTTTCAGACAGAGTGAGAAAGTAAACACTGCAAACATCTCTACAGTGTGTTTTTAAAAGAAAATGGACACTATTTGTTGAATTTGCATGGACTGACAACACGTTTTGTTAAAATAAAATATTTCTTAAAACATATTTGAAGTGGACAAATGTCAGTTAAATATTTGAAACACATTTATTTTCAGTTCAAAAGAATACCTGTTCCCTCAAGTTAATAAATACTGATTCAATATAAAATTTTTCTCTATGATTTACTACCTTTACTGCATAGCGTTGCTGTAACAAGGAGACAGGGAAGCGTGTAGATCCAAGTGCAGACTTTATTGTTCACACACATGGCGAATGGGAACATCAGAGGCAGAGACAGTAGAATAATCCAGTACACATAGCAGTGGTCAGGCGATCGGTAAACGTAATCCAATGGGGTGAAGCACGAGTCCGGGGCAGGCTGAGTCGAGAACGAGGAACACAGAACGATGAACACAGGGAAAGACAACCCACCTGGGCACCGCTGGCGGCGGAGATGCCCTCCTTGGCGGCACTGGTGGTGGAGAGAACCACCTTAGCGGAACAGGACGGACTTCAAGAGGGAGCAGAGAGTGGTTAGTGGGGGCCTCTATGGCCGAGATCGTACCTGCGTTCGGTTCATGGCAGTTGGTCCCCGTAGCCGGGGCAGGTCCGAACGAGAGTTTAATAGCCTCCTTGGCCGGTTCAGGGCAGGACAGCATTTCAATGGCCTTGGTGGTGGGTTCAGGGCTGAATGAAAGTTCCATGGCCTCCGTGGCCGGTTCAGGGCTGCATGAAAGTTCCAGGACAGCCTCCAAGGCCGGTACAGGACCTGGTGAGAGTTCAAGGCTGACCTCCGTGGTCGTACTAGGCAGGTCAACAGTTCGATGGCCTCCATGACCAGTACAGGGTCGGGCGAGAGTTTAAGAACGGCCCTAACGGACATACTTGTCAGGTCAACGTCAATCCTGGAGAGCCACTATCCTGCAGTTTAGCTCTAGCCCCAATTACAGTAAGCACACCCACATAAGTTAATAGTTTTAATGATGGCAGGTGAGTTAGTATGAGTGTTGAAGCAAACTCTGCTGGACTGGCCTAACCTGTTCTTCTTGGCATAACTTTAATTTGTCATTGTTAAAAGCTTTTAAGGCTAGAATGGGATTAATTCTGCTGAAAAAGAAGATTGACTGTCTACTGTTTCATTTTAAGATTGGTCCCATTTTATATTATATGGTCTTAATAAATATCTTCATACAGTACATTTAAAGTAATTCAATGTGATGCATTTATTATGAATGCTTCATTTAGTATTGCAAGATCAAGAGTCCGGGAACAGGCACAGGAAACACGAGTGGCTTAAAAAGGGATTAAACACAGAATACATCCAACAATGAAAAGAGATTCAACAGAGACAAACAGGGACTCTTATACACATGGAAATAGGGCTAGGGGGCGGACGAACGCATGATTGGCCATGGTGACAGACAAGCTGGGAGGAGACAAGAGTTCATAATAAGAGTCCTTTAACACAGAGAGGAGGGACAAACAAAACAGTAAACATAGTCCAGGCTGGAGTGCCCTCTGGAGGCTTCCAATGGATTTCAGGTGGCGCTCCGTAACGTATTTTAGCTTTGTCTTGGACATTATTTTATTTAAATAAAGCAATTGCACATTCAAAATACTTTAAAAAAGAATTAAAGAAACAAATACAAAAAAAAAACCCTGATCATATGCAATACAATATAGATTGCTTACATAAAGTATTAGATTTAAATACTCCCCAAATAAAAAGTGTAAACAACTGACATTAATACAATATAAATATGACGCTGTGCAAAATAATAAACAAGCATTTGTCTGAGAAAGGAATGATGGGGGTAGTTACGTTAGTATTTTACATAACTACTAGACCCTTCCATAACATTAGCTGACATTAAAACTAACAGATATTATCCTTTACATTATATGTATCAGACTGAACATAATATACTATACCCCTGAGTCTAGTAGGACCAAACTATTTTTCTTACATACACATTGTTATTCACAGACAAAATGCAGTGATCTAACCATGAAATTGTGAGCCACACCTCACTGCTGCATTAGCAAAACTGCACTACACGATTGTCAAATATAGAGTTACTATCTTGTTAACTTTACTCACTGTTACAGGGCACATACAAACAAAAAAAATGGATGCAAGCAATCTGTATTATTACATGATGATGCTAATTCGTCTGTGCCAGCTCTAATTATTTACTTGTCTACGATGCTCATAGTCATGTTTGTTGCTGATAAATAATGATAGTAAATGAGATGTTAAGATGAATTGTTTGAATGGCATAATGCAAGTTGTTATGTGATGTTATGCATCGTTATGTCCTTGTACAAGTCTCAAACAAAAAAGTCTCAAAGGGAATGGATCTTCTTAACAAATTATGCCTCCTTTACTTTAACAGTGGAGCTTTCAAACTTACTGGCTAAGGTGCATCCAATGGCTGACTCCTCCCTCTGATGTCGATACCTGGTTAGCGGTGATAATAAACCTCTTAAAACTGATACTTCTCTCTGTGGTGTTCTTTAGTTCAGCTTAAACTTATGTCACCGATAGTTCCTGGAACTATTTTAGACCCCACTCTGAAGTAGGAGCTAAAATAGTTCCTGCGGTGCGAACATGACAAAAAATGGGTAGTACCGCAATTACTTCGGGTACTATGAAATAGTGGTGTGGAAGGCCCTAAAATGATTCAAGAAATGAACAGTCAATAAATAAAATTATTTAATAAACGTTATTACTCTACACTTAAATAACTCTGCATCTGAACACTCAATAGCTAATAAAAAACAAAAAAAACATACTGCGACGATGCAAGATCGTCCTAGCAATTTTGGAATTCACACAAGCAGTGTCCTCAAAATGGCGGCAACAGTAGTTCCGTGAACCCTACAACTGCGCTTTTTTTAATTTATTCATGCAAATATTTTCACAAAGTGATGTAGGTATGTGAGGTAGAATTTGATGAATGTGATTTTGGTTTGGATCAACCTTCACTTCACTTTTAGGCTTCTCACATCCTTTTGAACCGTTGTGTTTTGAACCAAGCATGTCTTACCCAATTCATTAGTGCAGGGGTCTCCAACACATCGTCTGCAAGCTACCAGTAGCTTGTGACCTGATTGGAAGAAGCTCGCTAAGACATACTTGACATCAGCTGTGAGGATATTTTAATTAACCCAGTTCCCTATTTTAATTTTCATTAAAACCATACGTGATTATCGCGATTTGAAGAATTCAAATACTACAAATACTATTTAAATACTACATTAAATACTAATACTAGTAGTTTCGTTTTGTGTGAAAACATGACTGAAGGCAGAGTTCTGAGAGAAGGAATGCATAGCGCAGGCTATGTGTAGAAAAGAATGTATGATTTAATTATTTGCATGAATGCATAATAGCAATAGGTTTGGTGATCGAGGGTCTCACTTTAGTCGTTTTATTGAATGTCGGAGAAAACGCAGCACATTCATGACAAGTGCAGCGCCGTCTTAGCGTCAGCAAAAGCATAAGAAGCGCAGTTTGAATTTGGCAGTTGTATGACATCACTGAATGTACTTCCTGGATCTCACTGCATCACACACAGACATGAGAAACTTGAAATGACTACTTTTAAATGTACCTATTCAGTTTAAAAATTAATATGTAATCATATAAAACCAACGCCTCTGCTCATTATCTGTAATGTAGTCACACCAACACACAGTAGTCATCCACGTGAGCCACGCGAACCATTAAACACTCCCATCACCTTCATAAACAAGGCAGCAAGCTTCACCAACTCTCACAGTTTTTCAATAAAGACGTGCTGAGGAATAAGCCAGAACTGACCTCAGAATAACGGCGACGCAGCTTCATTCAGCAGAGACGTGTAAGTATTTTCAATAAGCGATTTTTGCACAAACTTTAAAACGCAGTTTACTAATTGGGCTTTTCCAAAGCTACTTTTGCCAGACAAAATTGTGAGCAAAACATACTGAAACATGACAAATATATTCCAATATAAGGTCTGCGTACTGTGTATCACATTATACAAGCAACTTTAAACTAGGGTAGCGATGTAGAAAAAAATATATTTTCAGAATGGCTTAATTATTGTTGTTACTCTTTTCTAAATATCAAATCCTTTGTTTTTCCATCAAATGCACTCTAGTTAGTAAAATAAAAATATTTGGACTGTATATTTAAAAATTTCCTTAGGTTAAAATTAGGTTAGCTAGTTAACTAGCCTGTAAGCTTCTGCTAATGTTTTTTTTTTTTTTTAAATAGGCTATTTTAATTTTATAATTTATAGTTAATGATTATATTCCTTTTAATTTTAGGCTAAACCTGTACTCTGATATACTTTGATGCTGTAGATGTATAAAAGCAAATTTCTTTGTCAGATTGGGGGCATTTTACCCCACCTGTAGGGCAAAACAGCTTTTGGTATAAAAAACTCTTTTGAGTGTGACAATTACATCAACCATTATAACTATTCTGGATACATGTGTCTTTTGTTTCACCGAAACAAACATCGAAATGTCCTACCAAAAGAGGATGTTGATTGTATGCCATTTAATATGAAAGTATTAAATGTTTACACTATATCACAACTGTTACAGTGTAATCATGTTTAGATTATTGTATATACATTATTGTCACTGTAAATGTACTAAACAATAAAAAACAAATGATTTCTAAAACACAAAAAATATACATAAAAATGTTCATGTGATTTGTGATAATACATATAAAGCACGACAGCACAAAATCATGTTGCTTTTGTTATGAGTAAACATTAGTATTAAGGGAATACTTTACAATAAAGTTACATGAATAATAATTTACTAATATCTGAACTATACTGACTTCAACATGAGCTCATGATTAAGGACAAGAAGATATGAGCTACAGTAATCATGAATCAATCAGGAGCTATTAACTTCAGTTGGATCTACGCACGAAAAACACATGCTTTTTTAGTACATTTAGTAAACTGTTAGTTAATGCATAAATTAACATTTAGGGGCTTTCAAATAAATATTGTGTTAAAACTAATGCTGTAAAATTGAATGTAAAAGCACTATGAAAAGATGAACTTAGATCATTTTTCAAAGTCAAATAAATATACAAACTAAAGCAAATATTAATCAGCCCAATGGCGATTTCAAACAAAACTAATTTTCAGTAAAACATCAGAATTAACTAGAGCTAAAACTCAATTTTCTTAACTTCTAGACATTTTTGTCGTACATTGTAGATTCAGTTTTTGCTGTTGTTTAGATCAGTGGTTCCCAACAGTGGTTTCACAATCAGTGGTTTAGATGTTTAGTCATCCTGTGCTGACAGATTTAATTTGTTCTATAATTTGCAGTTGATTTTATCTAAGGTTGTGGCTGTAAGTAATTTGTAGTTGTGGTGTTTCTGCTTGTTTTTCATCTGTTTTCTGTTCATGTTGGGTCTCTTTTCCTTCAGTAATTCTGCTTGTTAAGAGAAGGTCTTCCCTAAAAGTCAATTTTCAATTCATCTAATTCACTGCAGCACTGCTTCACTTTTACCTTTAGCTGTCTTTAGATGTTGAGCAAGACTTAATTTCATGCCAAGTCAATGTGAACTTATTGGCAGACGGTAGAAGCAAAATATTTATCGTCTGTTCTGTTATAACATTACAATACATGATTTCCTAAAATAGTGCGTATACAAAATGTGTTTTTCTTGCTCTTTTTTATCTTGTGATTCTAGGAATTTGCATTCAACCAAGGACAAGCACTATAGTATGACAATGAGAGCTTTCTGGGTAAAAGTGTTTTTAACTGCTTTTGCTCTTCATCTGAGTCTTCCTGTTTATGGCCAGGTAAATGTTCCCAACAGACATTAGTCAGAATGCACAAATACAGACACATAAAAAAATAAAATAAAATAACAACACTAATTATTAATTATTAAAAACCCTTTGTCCTATCTTTTAGTTTGATTTTGGGGATCTAATTGCATTTAATCGGACATCCAAACTCAATCCAGATGTGACCTACTACATGCACTGGGCTGTATATGTGGGGAAGGGGAAAATAAGTGGCCTGGAGAATATAAAAAATGATGATGAGGATGTTTTCCATATCACTGGTAAACTGACAACTTCATGACTGCATTTTATTAAT
>JAUMHP010015916.1:0-14936 GCA_032361065.1 Enteromius trimaculatus
AGATTTACTCTATGAACAACACATTAAATTATATTAAATAAAGACAAAATTAATAATAAAATAATAAATAAATTAAGTTTATGAAACAATGTTATACAATCTTGAGTTTGAAATGAGCTCGCGGGCTCCCGTTTCTTTGCATGTAACTTTAGATCTGTTTTCCTCTTGCGGAAAGGATATGCTGCGCGCACCAGCATCAGTGGTGCGCTCGCTTATTGAATGGCATAGATTTGGCGCCATAGATTGTTGGGTTTTTCGTTCAGGCACGGCACCGAGATGAGACACCGAAATCCGTGTTTTGAATCCGGTTCCGGTACCCAACCCTAGTAATAACTTTTGTTATTCTTATTATTTTCCTATAGCAGCTAATGAACCTGAAATCTTGCCCATAGGCTTGCTTCCGTGTTTAAGAATAAGGTGGATAAAAACATTCTAAATTATAAGATTTTATTCTTACAAGTATAATAATAACAGCACATAAGAGCGATGTTGTTAGAATAACTTGCAAAATGATTTTGTACCCAGTTCATAAGCAATAAAAAGATGTGGATGCTAATATAGCTGTCATTATAGCTCAGCTGCATTTTCAGACTATAATTTAAAGCACAGCGACCACAAAATCAGACTTTATGACCTCTTTTTACTGTAAAAGTAATCTGAGGTTAATTACAGATTAAAAATCATAACAAGACATAGTTAAATAGCTATGATAGTGTGTTTGAAAACATATCTTTGCATAGCTATGACAGGAAACACTGGCATCTAATAATGCTTTTATTTAACAAAAAAAAATAAATAAATAAACGGTTAATAAAAAAATTATGCATATACATAAATTCAAATAGGAAATAAAATAATTATCAAATAAACGTGTCTATTCTTTGCCTAAACTCCAGAAAAATTTGTGTCATATTTTAGAGCAATCAATGCAATTTATTACTCTGAAATTGAAATTATTCGGGTGTAACCCTCTTTGAAATCATTAACTTAAGTGTAATTTAATTACACTAATTTTTTCAGTAACCGTAACAGTTTCACTTATTTTGTAATAATATTATATTTACCTAGTTACCTCCAACACTGGCGGCAAGCAGTCCAGTTATCTTTATAGTTATTGTTCTTGGTATGAACAGACCTTTAAAGTAATATAATTATTCCATTTTTGTATGTAATTCTGAAACATTCGACCTCAAGCAACAAAAACGTCTGCTATGCATATGTTTGTTTTTCAGCTGGTAATGATCTCAGTCACATTGATAGAGGACTAGACAAACTGCATCTTAACTTGGACATCCCAGATCAGAAGCAGGATAGCCGCGATAAAGCAGTTTTTCACTGTCCGGCGGAAAACAGTGCCTGGGATGACCTGAGGAGAGTTGAGCAAAATTATTATGCTAACCAGACTTCACAAAGACTGCGGGTTGGTATCACACACACACACACACACACACCTGTGTTTGGTTAGCATTAATTCAATTCCATTTCTTTTCATTAAGCTCCCAACTTAAAACCTTTTTTTCTCCTCCTCCTGCTTGTGATCACACCTCCTGCACATTTTACACGAAATAAACAAACTCGTTGTGTGAGAAGGCTGTTTCTGTCCCACAGAGGCCCTGGTCATCCTCGTTTCTTGACAGTGAGCTGGTCAGTCAAGCTGGAGGGCTTTTCATGTCTGGAGTCACGCTGCAGTCGCAGGTGTGTGAGTTCTGTCACGCTGTGTTTCCTGGACACACGAGCACCCGTGGAGAGTTTCTGCGTCACCTCACTACACACATGACCTGAAGGAAAGCAATGCTGCGAATCAAATTTAAATCAAAGATGAGATGATCAGCGAACACAGCGACAATGCCCATTATAGACTATAATTTTATTATCTAGAAATTATTGGAGGTTTGGTCAGTGATGATCTAGATTTTTTTAATTAAATTGTAAAGCACACAAAGTAGTAGTGCAAGTACTTAATATGATAAAGTGAGAAGAACAACAAAAAATGTTATCCATGCACAAGTATTTGTTTCATTTCATTTCAGGTTATGATTCATCGCCTAGTTTGATATTGTAATTATTTGGTTCCATCACAAAAAGGATCTGTTTTGTACCAGTTGAAATGGTTATATATGGTTATATATTTAAATGATTTACCCAAATGCAGAATTTTCACTACCATAACGAACAAGACATTAGTATAGGATAGTATAGTAAATACACTATAGATTGTTACAATATAGAGAATCAACATGATGGGCAAATCTCTTGTCTTGTTTATATCCTACTTAATGTTACTTTTTAGTGTTCACAAAAAAACTGTGGTTTGCTGCCTTAAAACAGGCAACCTTCCAGGCCCTAACACCCAAGGACATGCTCTTACACAACACGTAGTGTATCTGTTTCTTGAACAAACAACCCTAAAGGGATACTTCACTCAAATCAGTCGCTCAAACCTGTGTGACGTCCCCTTTTTTGTTGTTGTTTTTTTTTTTGTTGCAAAACACTTGAATTTTTTTGTCACAATAGTCCGAAAACAATTTCTTTGACTTTCATATCGTATTGACCAAAATGCTGCAAAGTAACCTTCAAGATAACCTCTTTTGTGTTTCACAGAATAAAGAAATACGTACTGTAGACATGACCTTTGGTTCATTTTTGGTCCACAAACATATTACTCAAATGAAATCAATTGATTAGAAATGAAATGACACCAGTCTTTCTTTTTCCCAAACACCTCCCCATCTGTGAGACTGATGATAATGATGGCTAGTAGGGCAAGTGAATCACAGACATCATCACAGACATCATCTGTCTTGGTTTGTTGAGATGAGACTAGGGTGAGTGTGGGTGGTGGAACTGTGTGTCAGAAATGAGACAGAAACATCAAAATTGTCCATACATTTTCATGTATAATACTGTAAGCACCTTAACAAAAAAGCAGTAGATGCATAAAAGTTTTTGTTGTAGTAACAATCTAAAGAAACAATCATGAGAAACATTACAGTATAATTTATTGAGAAATTGAAAAATAAATAATCTGTCATTGAAGAGGCCACAGGTCTATTTTTAACATGAGCGCTGTAATGCACAATTCTTTCTTGATGGTCTCATTAGCCATTCAACCTTTAAACGGTAAGAATATTATTTTCCCCCTATGGTTCATTTAAATAATTTTGTAACCTAAGAAAACTCATATGTTCATTTAGATTTCATATATTCATATTTACTGCATCAGTATGTTAATTGTGTAAGGGTTCCTAATTTCCCAGGATTTCACATATTAATATAATCCAAAACTTGTAAACATGTTTTGCTCACTGTACATAAAGTGTTTGAGCAGTTTGCTTATTTTAGCATTATGATTGGTTGGATTAAATAAACATGTTCCTCCCAGAACTCCATCAAAACAAGAAACTAAGAAAATGGAATGGAAACTAAATCCCAATGTCTCACAGCTCCGCTTAAAACAAGAAGCATGTCATCTGTCCTAATAAATTAAGATTTAGGTAATGCAGTTTCATCCTAGAATTAGCTTGACACAATATTAGCACCATTGAAGCTTTTCAATGACATTTTACCCTGACAAAGAACATGGAATGTATTTGTAACACTTGCTAGCTGTACTGTATGTGCTTCAAATTACATTTGCAAAGACACAACAATAACTTTCCATCAAATGTCTTTAAATGTTCTAAAAGAACATAATAAGGTGCATACACGTTTTAAAAGTTTTATAGAACAGGACAATTTAACTAAGCAAACCAAACACCATGGCTGCATTCAGACATCCATGTATTTAGACATCCAACCTGAGTTCAACATGGAGACTTCCAGAATGCCAGTTATGGATCGTCTTTGGTGTTTGCTGGACTACTGCTTCTGTTACTTGATCCTCTCCTTTCTGACACTTTTTCCTCCATCTCTATGAGAATGTAAACAAAGTTTATGGATTTTAAATTTGAGAATTTAAGAGTTATTTTTAAGTTATGATCTTTTTTTAAATAATAAAGAGTGTCCGGAACACAATACTGTATTTTACAGTATTAAATGTCTATTGTTTAGTTTACTGAGTCTTCCAGCCTTAAAATATAGAATAGAATATTTTTTCTTGCTCAGCAATGGATGCTATGCCAAACAGCTGATAAAAACATCCTGATAATCCACATTCCTCCAGTCCATCAGTTAATGTCTTGTAAATTGAAAAGCTGAATGTTTGTAAGAAACTAAATTTGTTAAAACATTTTTACCTGATCCGTTGATTCTAGCTAAAAAATTAGAACTCTATGTATAATTGTTTATTCTACAGTAAAAATGAAAAAAGAAAGCAATTCATCTAAGTAATCATCTGAATCAGGAGAGACAAATGGACAGATCCAGCACCATTTCACGAATTCCCACTTCTTCTTTAAATTGAATAAGCAAATTTGGCGTGCTGTCCAGGGAGCGAGCCGGGAGCTCGGCTGACCCCGAGCCCTGCTGATAGTAACCCTAGCGAGGGCAGAGCTCGGAGCGAGGCTCGGTCCCGTTCGCCCCCCTTGAAGGTGTGAAGGAAAAGGTGGAGAAGAGGAGGAAGGCGGGATCATGGTAACTAGATACCGAGAAGAGTGAGACAATGGTATTTATTTCAATTAAAATAAGGAATAATTAATAGGCTAGTGGGCGATAATGGGTACCGGGTGTGCTGACTCTCAGCGTGCTCTTCCCGAAACTATGTTAAAACATCCCTTACATGTGAAAACTGTCCAAAATAACCCTAAACAAATAAATCGGTGAATTTTGATCTGAAAGAAAGCATAGACAAGTTCTAGCCTGATATTTACGGATTATGGACTCACATTTTAACAACAAAAAAAGTCAAAACATCCTAACAAGGGATTTGCTCTAATTTTTAACTTTACAACCCATTAATGATGGACTGGACTGGAGTGGTGTATTATTTTTTGTGGATTATTGTGATGTTTTTATCAGCTGCCTGGATTCTGATGGCACCCAACCACTGCAGAGGATCTATTTCTAAGCATTTTTTTCTCAAAAATGTGTTCTTGTGAAGAAACAAACTCATCTACATCTTTGATGGCTTAAAGGCGAACTATTGCTCTAAATATATTCTGCTCATTAAAACATCATTGGGTTTGCCACTGCATTTTTTTTACTTGTTGTGAACGTCACAATTCCCACACTTCGGCAGACATAAATAATGGAGAACAGAAATGCAATAAAACATTATGTTAAAACTAGTATTATTACGTGAAGGCAGAACAATGCTGAGGAATGACTGTGTAACTGCAGAATGACTGACAGCGCAATGAAATGAGGAACTTGCATTTTCGCTTGAAAGAGACGACACAAAAAGAAAATATACAAAGATTGATTAAAGCTCATTTTTGGCCATTCCATTGAGCTGAAGCACTAGTGTTTGCTCATTAAGATAGAGAGAGAGAGCGGCTGCATCCTTTTACTGCCCACATGGTTTATTTTTACTCTGTCTCTCTGAGTCAAAGCGACGCCCTTCTCACTCCCTCCTACTCATTCACCCCCTCTTTCTCTCCATCCATCTATTCGCCCTCCTCTCACACATTTTCATGAGCTTTGACGTCAGACAGGGAAGGGGGGCTCCAATTTATCACCCACACAGCACTTCCTGTGGCCCCCACCACCCATACGCATTTTCTCTCATTTCTCTTTTATTCTGCAGTCCCCATTGACGACGTCCGACTGAGATGTTTTCCTCTGAAAGAGCTTCTCCAATCTGACGATCTCTGATTCATTCCATCCTTAAAGACTAGCTAGATTAGCTAACCAGATAAGTGAAATAAATCAGTTTTTCCACTGTTCTTATATATTCCTCAGAGACACTTTAACTGTGTGCTAGTCTCACATCACTATCAACCACAGCCTTTTTTGAGGACATTTCTAAAAACAAAAATTCTGTCATGATTTATTCACCCCCTCAAGTTGTTTCAAATGTCTGTTTGTTTTTAGTGCATGTCAATGGGATCTATTGTTTTTGGAACTCAAATATATTCTTTTGTTACAAAATAAGAAAGACATACAGAAACAACGTGAGGATAAATTATGACAGAATTGAACTGCCCCATTCTTAAGAGAAAAAAAAGCACACATACTTTGTTCCTTAGAGAGTTTGAACTATTTAACATGAAAAATACAAAGGGGTTTTGAACTTTACTGTAACCAAACAATTAAATCATACAATGCCATAATTCTGACAATTGTGAAAACCAAGAAGTGACACACTCTTTCTAGAGTACAATAATCTCTTTTTAGAAAAAATTACATGTTAAATAAATGGTCTGTCTTAAAAATAAATCAAGCTCAACCAATTAACCCTGTTTTAACCCTGCCAAATAATTACTTATATATAAAAACATATATAGCCAAGCTTGTAACCAGACAAAGCATTTTGTACTGTATGTAACTAAGCAGCAAAAATACACACTCGTAGAAAAAAAGGTTACACTTTATTTAAAGGTGAATAGGTTACAGCGTATTTATACATTTGAAAGAATAGATTACCCAAAAATTACCTCATTTTTTACTCACCCCGAAGCCATCCTATGTGTATATGACTTTCTTTTTCCAGATGAACACGGTCTTCGTTAGTTTAAAAAAAAAAAAAGTATCCTGTCTCTTCCGAGTTTATTAATGCAGGTGGATAGTCCCCATTATTTTGAAGCTCTGTAAATCGAATATATCCGCAAGTACTGCATAATAAAACTACATTACCAAGCTTGAAAGAGCCAAGATAAATTTAAAAAAAAAAGCTCTGTGTTCGTCTGAAAGAAGAAAGTCATATACACCTAGGATGGCTTTAGGGTGTGTAAAATATGGGGTAATTGTGAAGTACTGAGTATTGTTAATTTATGTACTTAATATATGATTAGGGTTTGGTTTAGACTTACTTGGATGTAATTATACATAATTTATTGTTATTATAATAGTACGTACATGTAACAAGGACACCTTAAAATAAAGTTTTTCCGAAAAAAGGTGCCGTTGGTATAGTGTAATTACACAAATACGTGCAGAGTAATATTACTAAATTATTAGGGTTAGAGGATAGTTTATTGTTAGTTACATGTAATTATGCATCAATTCCTGCCATAACCTTAGTATAGTAAGTGCATGTAACGTGTAACTAAGTCACCTTAAAATAAAGTGTTACAGAATAAATGCCCTCATGTTGTTTAAAAAAGTCGGAAAGCAAGCATCTCTTTTTTTCTGACTCTAGGTTTATAAAAGGGAAGTAAATCCAAACTCTGTCTTCTTCCCTCTTTGTGGTAGGTGCATGAGAAGTGTATATGTTTTAAAACATCTAGTATTCACCTGAAATCTGTCTCTTTTCTGACCCTGAGCTGACTTTGATTGCGTGGTCACGTGACACCATTCTAGCCAATCTGAGGCCCTCATCCATGAGAGTTTGTTGCATGAGCTGGCGGCTCCAGTTGATGAGGCCAGTGGTGTCGGTGAGGGGGTGAGGGGATGAGGAGGGGTGCAACTGAGGGCTGATATCTATCAAGACACACAGAATTAGACAAACATGCCTCTCAATCAAATGTTACGGTTTCTTTTAGCAATGATGTTTTTCCCTGACATGAGTATGAATGGACACAATTTTGCTTTGTCTTCCTCTATGCTTGATCTTTACATCATCTCACTTTAATCACTTTTTACATGTGAGGTGCTTTATGGCTATGACCATTATGAAATTTGCAATAAATGCAACATAGAATGTGGGACAATGATGGTTTGAGGTTAACATGCCCAAGATTTACTGACATACACTGGACATCCATAAATATATCCATAAAAAAAGCTATCTTAAAATAAGGAATCTTACCTTGTGTTAAACTATCTAGACTTTCTCCAGAAAGGCTGTTGTCATCTGCTGTAGATCTGTTGTCACTGTTGACTACTGGATCCTTAGACAGTCTGTCAGAATCTGTGACCTGAAAGAAGCATTACTTCTTTTCTAATGAAAGCGTTACAATAGTAGCAATGCTTGCAATACTACTACAAAAGGAGTTTCCAACTTGACATCCAATGTAAGTTCCAGTGTAACTCTCAATCCATCGATTATCATCTTTATTTTAATCCTATAAGTCAACCTGGTCATTTTGTAGCTATATAGTCAAGGCACTATTAATAAAGTGTAAGCATCTGCCCAAACTTCCATAAAGTCCTGTTTACCATTTATCAAAATGTATATATAGATACATATCTTGATGTACTTACATCAAGCTTGATTCTCTTCTGAGCAGAACAGTCAACAGAGGCAGTACAATCATCTGAGTATGTCCTGAGATGATAATACAACAAACTCAGTTCAAATTCTGATCAAATAGGTTTAATTAAGTCACAGTATTGAAGGGTAAATATAGAAAATGACACACAAGATGTGGAAGGGCTATAGGTTTCTCACAGGTATTTGTAAAAATATCTCAGTAACTTCAAGGATTTAAGTGAATTTTAGTGCAGTTATCCAAATGTGTTTCTCTGTGAGTTCAAAGATTATCAGGTGGATTTATTTGACATTATAAATGTAGCACATCTGTTACCAGGCATAAAGGTCTGGTCACACAAACAGGAACCTTGGTCCAGAAGAACCATGATGCACTATCAACTTCAATAAATTCTTCTCTACACAAGGGCTTTGGACCAGTTTGTTTTATTTTTTGTCTTGCATATATTGAAGTTTCTGCTCAGCTAAAAATTTAATGCACTGGTACTTCATAATCAGTTATTTTTTATAAATTCTGTCATCCAAACTAAAATTTCATAATTTTAGCTTGAGCTGTTGTAAATCAACAGCTTGAACCCAATAAAATCCAAGAACTGTATGGTAAATGTATGACCTTCAAATTTGGAGTCTCTTGTGGTAAACTTTGAAGTCTGGTTGCATGTCTTTGTCTGACACCCATTTTAGCCCAAACAATTGAGAAACAAACCCATTTTTTCATATTCCATCACCAGTAGGTGGCGCTGTCTCCAAACTGCTCATGTACTCCCAGGCCTTGGTTGGTAAACCAAATTTCATTGTCTTATTATAGCATTGCAATTGCATTGTTTTTGGTGTGCTTTCTGTAGAATTACTGTTTTGTCTGATGACTTATTACATAAGTTTGGCTCATGAAAAGACTTTGAAAATAATATTAACCAAGTTTGATGAAATTTTTGGAGGAGTTCAGTCTGTTTTTGTTTAGGCATGAGCCTAGGTATCAGAAGAAAAAAAAATAATTTCTGTGGGTTTACTATTGATATGATTTATTCCACAAATATTGATCTTCAAACTTTTCTTAGGTTAAAACAATTGTATTGTTATATGTATTTAAAAATGAATATGACCCAAAGTCATTTTCAGCCAGTAGTTTGTTGAATAAAACAAAAATGTTAAATTTACTTAAACACACCTGTAAATCCAGAGAAACTACACATTTTGTAGTGGTCTCTTAATTTTTAATTACGCCTGTAAATATTTAACAGTCTGGATGCAAAATCTGAAACAATTTCAAAGTCAAGATAAAAGTAGTTCCTGACCTGTTATGTTTAAATGTTGACGTGTAGGCACATTCTCTCGCCACTTGACGCGCTAAAGAGAACAGTTCAACTCTACGTAACAACAGAGCATTGTCACGGATGCAGAATTGAGCCGCAGCCTCATTGATGAGCATCTGAAAGTGTAAACAATAAAATGAAACTGGATAATTTACACTCTAGGAAAGTCAAGTCATTCTGACAACTACAAAATGCATTAAACAACTCCTGTAATGTTTATAGTAGCCTAAATATTTACAACCGGTATTTTAAAATTACATTGTGTTATCAAATATTACTGTGAAATCTAGGAGTTAATTAGCAGTTAATTCTGTAAAGTTCATAATAAAAAGACTTGTCAAAACATCCAAAGAATTGAGGGGTAATAAAATGAATCCTCTGAAAATGAACCGGAGGAATTGCTGGGTTAATCTAATCCAGTGCTGTTTTTTTAAAGGTTTAAAAAACGGGCTGTAATCAAAAGATTGTATAATGCTTTCCTTGCTTTCAGTGCAAAAGTCATTGCCACAATGCTAAGATGTGGGTGGTTGCCATGCAAAGCAGCTGCTTAACTTTTCGGTGTTTTGCAGTTGCTAGAGTATTATGAGTCGTTGCTTTGGGATGGAAATTGTCCCATTTCAATAAAAATGGTCGAATTGCTTATTAAAGTAATAGCACACCTGTCCTTACTTTGAGGTGGTTTAAGCTGGTCATGTGCTAGTCCTGAGACCTGCTTAGAACCAGTTTAGGACCAGCTTAATCCAGCTCACGGCCAGCTAAGGATGGCTTAAACAAACTCAAACTAGCAGCCATGATTTAAAACATACCTTACTAGCATATGCTGAATTTTTCAACATGGCTGTTTACTGTAATATTAGTTTAGTTTGAATTGAGCAATTTCACTGTGGATATACAGGATAATACTTTAGTTTAGTTGTGTGTTTATTACATCTGTGCAGTTTGTTTAAAGTGTTCTAACCTCATGATGGGTGAGCTGTTTTCCTTCTCTCCTCTTTGAGTCAAAGCGGCCATAAATCAGGCTGTATTTGCGAATCTCTTCCTCTTTGCTCTTATCTTGAGGTTCCAGGTTGAAAATGTGTCCCACCGTCTTGGCCATTTTCTTATTAAGTCTCAAAAGCGTCTTCACCTCGGTTTGATCTGCTTGTGGCATGGTTCTTAGCAGCCTATCAACGCTGTCTTCCACGGCTTTGATGGTCTCTGGGTCCAACTGACCTCCGGGCCACGGAGAGGTCATAGTGGAGGAGGATGAAGAAGTTGGCGTCAGAGGACCAAGAAGACGTGAGTGGCAAGCAAAAGGCAGAGGGGTAATGGGCTGTTCTTCATCTAACTCAGCAGCTCCATACATTTCAGGACTGAGCCAGTGGGGATCCATGGGAGACAGTTTTTCTCTGTACAGATGGTCTGGAGGTACAGGGGAGGCCTGTGAGCAGGGGCTCTTTGGACTGTTAGCCCTGAGAGGTGTGAGGCAAGATCCAACTTCCTCTCTTTCACACGGAGAGCCTGGCTGACCATTGCTTAAAGATTTTCTGCCACTAATACCACCTGAGCCAGTGGTGCCAGCACTGTCGATCCGAAGAAGAGGGATTCCACAAGGGGCCACATTGGTGGCCAGAGGCTGGTTGAACAGTGCTGGGTTTGCCGCCCAGTCGCGCAGAGCCTTCTGCAGACGTCGCACATGCAGGGGTTTTGTGGCCATGCCGACTAATGCCATGATCTCGAGAAATTCCTCTTCGCCAGCCTCACACAGCTGTTGGACATCATCGCCTCCCTGCTGGATAAAGGTGTCGTAGTACATCAGCAGGTTGGCCCTTTGTAAAACTCGGTAGAGCTGCAGCTCACCCAGCGTCCGTGGAAGTGACATCCTGATGCTCAGCTAAAATGAGATTTCCACAAAGCTATTCATTATTATAATTTAAAAAAACCATACGGTATATAAATATAGTGTAAAGTTGTTAATATTTGAAATAGATCAAAACCTTTCATCAAAGTTGTCCTTATACCAATATACATACACACAAACACACACACATGACCCTGGACCATAATAGCAGTCATAAGCAGTATGGGTATATTTGTTTCAACAGCCAAAAATAATTTGTATGGCTCAAAGTTATAGAATGCCAAAACATAATTAGCATATTAAGTAAATATCATGTTACATGAAGATATTTTGTACATTTCCTATATAAAATATTTAGTAATATATAAAATCGTTTAATTAATAATATGCAATGATAAGGACTTAATTTCTAAAATTTTGAAGACGATTTTCTGCTACAAATTTTTTGGACCCTTACAGATTCCAGATTTTCAAATAGTTTTATCTTGGCCAAATATTGTCCTAAACCATAAATCTAAAGGAAACTGACTTTCCCTTATGACTGCTTTGTGGTCCTGGCTCAATCATGAATACAGTTTTGAAGATGATTTTGCCTCTGCTCTGCTCAGCGGCAATAGAAAGGGATTTTATTAATAACACATTACAGTAATTTCTGACTTAAAATAACTGTTCCATTAATAAGCTTAATTTTTAATGGTGCTGATGTAATATGCTGTGGGTGTTATTTTCTAATAAAGAGTATGTTTGTATCCATAATAAATAAGTAAAAAGTAAAAGCCATAGGTAAAAAAAAAATCTCAATCCCAAGAAGTTAGACACGTTTTTTAATATAAATATACTTTCATCAAAGCTGTCCTAAAACCTAAAATGCATCTCTTAGGACGACTTTGATGAACTTTTCTTACCCACTTCAATTGTTGACTACTGTATTCTAACACTACATGATTCTTGTGGTTTTATAAACAAAAGGTCTGAAAGTCTTTAAATGAGTAATAAATCAAATATTAGAATGGGATAAAGTATAGTGAGCCAGTCAACTTGGTTGCCAAAGTAGAATAACCAGAAAATGTGAGAAATATTAACTTCAAATAATGACTTGAAGTGAAGAAAGAGTAAAAATGTTGAATACATCATTTCTTGTTGGGTTGCTAAAAGGAAGTTTCAGAGGGGTTGCAAATAAAATGAGTCAGGTAATGCAAAGCAGAAGCATATGGTGAGAAAACTTCTAGGTCTGAATTATTCTGAATAGACACTAACATTTTAGTTAATGTGAGGATCCCTCCACCAACAGCAAATTAATAATTACCTCATACAGCAACTGTAGACAACACAATAACAACACCTCCTTAGAAATAAGTCACTCTTTGTATCCAGAACATCATTAAGGTTGGTTCACAAAGAACACATTCTTTGTGTGTTTAACATCCAGTGGTATACAAAAACTTGTTTTGAAAAATTGTGGCTTGAGACCCTGCCTTCTTTTCCATTCATCAGTGCTGTGTCTCTGCAGTTGGATACCATTGTTCACTGTCATGTTTTTAAAAGCAAAACACATTTCAGTGAACAGTTCTTTAAAAAACTATTGTGTGTGTGTTAAGAATATTAATCTAAACAACCTTGAAACTACATGCATTCTATGGATATTAAAGTTTCTTCACTGATCCTTTGTTTATTAAGGTTCTTTTATGGCACTGCTGCAAAAACACCTTTTGAAACCTCTTTTTAAAGACTGTATCCGAGAGCCAAGTTGAGGTACAGTTAAATTTCCTCCTCCTGCAGTGTACTATGAAGCCTCTTAATCTGCAATAATGGTTGTTTACTTAACCTCACAATTATTCCACTTATCTCTCTCTCTCTTAAAATAATAGCTGGAGACAGATTTGGCATGTGAAAGTTCCTTCACTGCATCCTCCTGCATTTTAGGCAAAAACTCATAGCACTAAGTTGCATGTTTTGTGCATGCCATGCCATGTATCTACAGCAGAAACATTTTACAGTCACAGTAGCTGTAGAATGTTTTATTTAAAAAAACATATATTTTTTTCAGCTTGCATGTTATCACAGTTCACAAATAATGAGCTAGTTTATCTACGAAATTCCCTTCAAATTAAATTCGAGTTAAACCCGCAGTAGTAGTTTTCCTCCTATCATTTATAATGAAGACAGTAGCTAATTACTCAATGTAGATGACTCGTCAGTAATTGTGTACTACTCACCTCGAGAGGTTTCAAGACAGAATCCAGGACAGGATCCAGCAGAACACTTGAACTCCCAGCAACCAAACGACCGACTCTATGAGATTCTGGAACTTAACTCAAAATCAGTCAAACTTTTCCTTCTATTAAAAAGACTTGTATCTCTGCGCCTCTGACGCCTAATTTATATTTGTTTTCTGTGCTTGTTAGACCTTGCTCTACAGATGTGCGACTGGACTAAAATGTTCTTGAAACTCTGGCGTTGTCTCGGCTATGCTCTGCTGTGCTGGCAGTAGCGGTGAGTTAATGACGCTCCTTTCGCTGCCTGTGTGGGCGCGAGAAACGCGTGGGCGGACTGCGGCACGCCATCTGACCGAATAAGAGCCTTCCTCTCCGGTCTGAGCGCAGGGGGAAGCGCCTCTCGCGTCAGGGTGTGGATGGACGGGGAATTCTGTCCATTTCACTGTTTAAGCTCAAATCTGTATATTGTGAAAGTCAGCCGTTTAGACACTAAACAGCACGACGGAGCTCCACTATATTGAGTAGCAGAATTAACGCTTGAACAAACATGAGTGCAGTCACTGGTTGTGTGGAAGAGTGCCGGAGATCACAGAGTCTGTGGGCGGTGATCGAGCTCAGTGACGCGGCTTGAGCAGCGGGATTCCCCGGCACCTCAGACGCTGACTGGTTGCTGCGCTCATTTAAAGCACAGCGTGGACTTTGTGTGCGTGTTTTAAAGACTGCATTACCATCTTTTTTCATACACCATTCTTTTTTATCCTTTTCATATGGTGTGGTAATTATGCATTCATTATGTATTCATTTTAAATGGAACATTACAGGATACGAATAGAATGGTTTTATTTTTGTGTTATTTGTAGGCCTATATCTACGACAAAAAAAAAAAACCCAAAAAAAACTGTTGACTAAGCCATAGCCAGACAAATTAAATCCAGTCTCTATTTCTTAATCCTTTTAATGTCACCATAAATTGGCAGTTAAACATGTGGCATATTCAGCTAAGCTGATTTATTTGACTACTTTGTCTGCTGAAAAAAGAATAATAGGACATAGTAAGTGTGCATATTTTTAAATATGTATAGTAGTAGGCTATATTAAGCTATGTATAATATAAATATATATATAAAATATATTTAGTGTATATTGGATCTGTGCATTTGATTCAAAACTATTCAAATTCCTCAGTCATTACAGCTGGCATTTGATTCAGTGTTTTATATCGAACTGTTTTAAGACCACTGGAACAACAATGCCCCCTTGAGGAACAAAACACGAATGATATCTATCTATCTATCTATCTATCTATCTATCTATCTATC
>JAUMHP010016125.1:0-10906 GCA_032361065.1 Enteromius trimaculatus
TTCATTGCGGTACTTGGGCCAAGTGAAAGTGGATTGTGTGGCCCATCTCTGGGCCAAACCAGTTTTGCTATGTGGGAAGTGAGCAAGAATTTCCAATATGTCAGTATGCCAATGAAGATTACGCAAACATTGAGGTACCTAATGCCATTCTGCGTGTCAATCTTGCCGTAGTCCATGTAGTTCTTCTTTCCACTGTGGAGGAAAAATTCATCTTCATGGTTTCCATTTTTCTGTGGTCAGCACATAAATTGGATTTAATATAAGGCTACAACCATTAGCAGAAAATAATCGCATAGGTCACACATGGCTAAAGATGACTAGAAAGCCCTCAAAGAGTTCAAAAATAGGTTGTTTGGCAGCCATGATAAGAATGCAGAGTCAAAGACTGAATGTTTTATTAACGCAAACTGCTTACTCGCTGGATCAAGGCACTGATATTATGCCTTGCACGAACTGCATATATGTAATATCTGAAATATAATCTAATGTAAATCTAAGGAGAGCACCCCAGCACTTACTGCCTCACCGTATATTCACTGTCTGTTCACTTTGTTTACTTATTAAATCTACCCTTCGGGGGTTGCAAACAGTTCCCTTGTCGTGTTTTCACTGGTGGTAGCAATATATAACCCCTGAAGAAAGTCTATAACCCATCAGAGTAAACCAGGCCACTGTGTCAAGCCTGACACACTGGTTAACATCTGCAGTCTACGACGGACAGGGTCATGATAACGTCGTTTGCTTATCCTGGTCTGATCGTATATGTGCTTTAAAGCTTGTGTGCGCTACTTTCTGTTGGTTGCACAAATATGACTCATTTAGACTGCATGCATCTCCATTTAGACTGGCTAAGGCAGTGAATATGATGAAACTGCAGATTCTTACATTGTACATAAGGCCGAAATGCGTATCCACTTCCGGTTTCTTTTCTTGGAGTTTGGTCAGCAGTGGATCTTTGAAACCCCACAGGACCTCATGAACTGTGCGATTCATAAACACTTCAGAGTTCAAGGATAACAACCACGTAGACACGGCTACTCTCAGAAAGAAGGAGTAGGATTGTATCTGATTCATCAGGGCCTTAAACAAGAGAGAAAGAATTCAGAGCAAATGCTTTGCAGATCAGATTAACAAATGCTAGGCCAGACTTAATTTAAATGCAAAATGATTTGCTGCTAATGCAAAACAAAACTCTTCTTACAATATATGGAATGTTAACCGTTATCACACGGTCAACCTTAGGATCTCCTGAAGACATGTTGCGAAGAAACACAAAGCTCTTGGGATTTTTGGAAAAGATTTTTGTCCCATTCTCACGATAAGTGACATTTTCACTGGGTCGATTTTCCCTGATAATAGAAAGAATATTTACATTTACAATCATGTCTGCGTATATTTGAACAAAAATATTGTTAAACAGTAATATTGTAAAATTCTACAATTTCATTAAAAAACTGATCCTAATTAATATGCTGGTTTGTTGCTCAATAAACACCAAATGCATTTTTAGTTTTTCAGAATTTAGTCATCATAAAAAGAAACTGAAACTAAACTCTTTTCTATCATTATGCACGTCTTCATTGTCACTTGAGATTGTATCCTTCATTAATAAATGTATTAATTTCTTTAAGAAACACATCATTCGCATACAATAACAATTTTACAAAGGCAAAATAAATATTGGATATTTAGTTTAAAGTGTGCTGGGGCGGACCTCTCCTGTTTTCTATCTACTGTACTTAAAAGATTTTTAACTTGGGTGCCAAACTTGTAGTCAGTGACAACAGGCAGGATCGTTTAGAAAACAAAACACATTAGACAGCTCAAAATCACGAAAATTAACACTGAATACTGAGTACATTTCAAGGTAAATTATCATATACAGAGATGTATAATCACCTGTAGGTGTATGGCCCTATTTGAGTGACTTTGGGCTTCTCCTTCCCAGACAAAATCTCATCTGGGTTAGTAACACTGAAGAAGAAATACTGCTTGTAAACAGGTGGTTGTGGATTTATCAAGCTCTCCAATACTTCACTGTTCTTAGTCTGTGAATGAAACGTCAGAGGTCAAGAGAGAGCACCAAAGGACCAGTAAATGATGTGTCTGTTCAAAGAGGTTATATTCAATTTTTAAGCAAAGCAAATTCCATGTTTCCATAAAATTTAGGGAAGAACAAACACCAAAACTGAATGCTGACTGACGTTTTGTCTGACTGAGTTATAGAAAAGGAAGAAAAACATTAAAATCATCGATCCATGACACACTTTTCGCAACCATTTAAATTTGCCGTCAGAATGTAGGTTCAGCAGTCCCACTTCTAAACGCTCATTTTAACCTGTCAAAAACAGCTCTTTAGAAATCACTGTGTTCTGTGTTCTTCCCCTTTAAATCTTCACAAGCTCCGCTGACCCCGCCCCTCTTTCTCGAGGCACTCTCAGAGGATCTTTTTTTAGCCGTATTCATAGTGAAACTCGCTAATTAAAACATTATTAGAAAAGGAGATTTGCAAAGATTCGTTAAAAACATTATACTCACTGCTTCTGTAGGTGAGGCTGGATCATGAATGATTGGCGCAAACATAAACGCATTTCGGTTGACCAAGGGCACATTTCCCTTCAGAACCAAATGTAACGTTAACCTTCCACGTCTTCAGTTACTCAGATGTTGGGGGTAAATGACTACTGTTATGTTCATCAATACATTCAACAACAAAACACATCGATCTTTTAGGAGTTTTGCTTGTCATTGCATCTCGGACTGATAACGGCTCACTCAGGGCAGGTCTGAGGTAAGACACTTGTTCAGTCTGCATGACACACTGCTGTCAATCAACTATTGTGGGAGGGGCCTCTGTCAGTGTGATGTCACACCGACATGCATTTAAGAATGGCTTGATTTCAGAAGGGGCAACTTATTTTTATTAAATTAAAATAAATAGGTGGATCTTTGTTATAGGGTGGTGTGTACACACACTCCCAACACACATTTCAGTTCAAACTGCTTGTAAAAGTGCATGTGGCACCGGATGACCCCTTTTAACATAATATATAAATATTTTTTTTAAGACAGAACACGTTTTTTTTTTTTTTTTTATGCTAGCAGGCCATTTAAGTAGTAGCTTGTCCTATATGTACTGTACACGTTGTACACTTTTCTACAGTTTGTGTGGATTTATTTTATATTGTATTTGCTATAGCCTACAAATAATTACTATCTATTTAACTAGCTATACCCAACTAGTTTTTATGGCAGCGAAAAAACATCTAGACTTTAAAAATCAATGCACCAAAGACAATCAAATTCTACAAAAATCCTTAAATGTTCAATAAGGATTCAGTATGTGTATACAGTTCATACTCCAGGAGTAGTTTCTTTTTCTGACATTTGGCTTTAAGATTGAACATGTACTTTTTAAAAAATTTCAGATTTTATTTACAAGTACAGTATTTACCCCAAGAGCAAATACTAACAAGCATAGTGTGTTTTGTTACAGGTATCTGCTGTGTGGGAGCTGGTTGGAATAGATTTGACTGGACCATTCCCTAAAACCATTGATGGCTACCAGTACTGTATATCCTTACAGCGACAGATTGTTTCTCTAAATGGGTTGAAGCGTTTGCTTTGAAAGGAAAGTCTACAACCGAAGATGGAAGGCATCTCTGTTTCATGATTTATAGACACGGATGTCCGAAAAGAATTCTGTCAGATCAAGGAAGAGAATTTGTTAATGAAGTAAAACCTTCAGATATTGTGCAATCAGTCAGATATTGGGTTTGGAAAAGTATTATCACAGCAAAATGATGCAACATTTTTATAGACAAAGGTCCATACGACTACTAAACATTCACCATTTTTGCATGGAAGAGAGGCAATGTTTTCTTCACAAGTTCCCAATGAATTGCCAGTAAGTACAATTACTCATATCTTTGACATAGTTTAGCATAGTACCCCGAAATACTGCCAAACTGCAGAAGTTCTCTTTCGAGACCAGGACACTTGGTGCACGATAGAGTTGCACTCCCGCAGCGCCCAACGAACAGAGCGTAGTGCGGGACAAGATCTGATGGGTGAATGCGGGTGCGGAGGTGGAACTGTTTAACTAATTCTCTACCCTGTCCCGACTCCGCAGAGGCATCCCACCCCTACCTCCGCAGGTTTTTCTCTACTATCCTGCCTCCGCAGAGGCTTTTCTCCTTCCCACCTCCGCAGAGGTTCTTTATCTCAAAGCTTCCCCACCTCTTCTTCCCTCCCCACCACCGCAGAGGTCCTAGCTCTCCTGCCATTTATAAAAAAAACTGTCTAACATCTCCCCAGAGACAGCCACCCTACCTCCGCAGAGGTTCTAATTTCCGCCCACCATATCCCATTTAATTCCTCATATGTTTAAATTGTTCACTTGCTTTTCTTTTTCCTATCTACTAATTCATGTCTCTGTCTCCACCAGCAGGTCGCTGGAAGAACCAGCTCCCTAGTTCACCCTGGTTCTAACACATCCCAGTCGAAACTTCCCAGAACCAGTCCTACCCCAAAGAGCTTGCAAACTAAATTACCCTTAGCTGACCCGTTCAGTATCCTTCTACCACGCTTTTGGCTGTTGTCCTCCTCTAGCCTATTTGGGGGGCACGCAGGGTATACAAATGAATCACGGCTGGCACTGCATTACCTAATCAATCTCCTCATCTCACCTGCCCAATCAGATTCGGAATACTGTGTCATTTTCTCCATTTTGGAAGGCGATGCTGACAAAAGCCTTATTGAAATGGTCAATTTTTGCAGGTCATTAAATATATACAACAATATATATGAATTTGTATTTCTTATCAAGGGTTAAAGTGTTACATGTACACATAAATGCACACACTAACAATTGCAGTTACATGTAAATGGTTATGTACATAAACAAACTGTACAAATATTTTTATTTTGTTCGGTCTGCAATAGATTCTAATTAATTACTTTTTTTATATTTACAGTTCCAGTGTTACCACTGCAACATACGAGAACATTTTCACTTTGACCCGAAGATTCAGTTTGCTTTCATTTGTACAAAGTGTTTGTGAAAGTTTATTTTTCTTTCTTTTTGGCTTCAAATAAATATTTAAGTACTTGTTACTTTTGTGTTGTCAGTTTGTCCAGTTCCACCATTAAAAAAACATTATAATTTGGGGTTGAGGTGTGTCGTAAAAAAATCCTACCCCACATTATGGTAGCACAGTTTTAGTGGGTTGCAATGTGTCATAAAAAATCCTACCCCATGTTATGGTAGCATAATTTTTGGATTTGAAATGTGTAAATAAAATGATGCTACCATAACATGGGGTAAGATTTTTTTTATGTAGAGCAGTTCAATTAAATATTTTTCATTTATACAGGTAGCATTTTCTGATACGGTCGGAAAAAAATATATATGGATGGTAAAACTAACATTGCGCTACTGTAGGAAAATGTGATAAGGTAGGATGAATCATTAGAACACCGGTCTTACAGCAGAACACAAGCTTTCCGTAGAATTAAACACTTCATAAATGACTTACCCTTTTTATCCGGTCTTGAGCCACCGGTAGGGCGACTCCCAAAATAAGCAAGTGAGCGCACACAATCCCGGTGGCGTAGACAGCACAAAATCTACTAGTCATTTTTGATGTTTCAAATTGGCTAATCTGTAAAATATACTAAACATGTTCCGTCCACATTTTGCTTTTCACCGCATGAAACCAACCACTCCTTCTTTATTGAAAGCCAGCCAATCAGGTTTGAGTGCCTCTTTCTTTCATCTTTTTTTCTTTTTTCCTTTTAATGGCGGTTGGCAAACCAAATGAATAGGTGCATTCCCACCATCTGCTGGATAGGAGTGTAGAGCGCATGATGGTTGGAAATCAAAATACTATGAACTTTGATATAATGGGAAATCAGGGGACGGTGGTATATATAAATTAAAAAAAAAATTGATATATAAAAAATGTTATTACATAAACACCTACATTTTATTTATAACTTTTTAATTTATACCTATTTCCCTCATACACTTTATCTGTTCTTAAATTCTATTATACAACTTTGTTTCTTTTTTTTTTCTTTTTTTTTTTTAAATTTGGACCATTTCCTAACAACCCTTGAAGTCATAAATCATTTATACTAATCATTCTTAGACCCTGAATTGATCAAAATCGTTGCCTTTCATATGCCAAACAGTGCATCATTACATGTTCTACAGATTCTATCTGTCCAAATGTATCACATTTCCCTGTATCATGTTTTCCCATTCCCATACACTGATTTTAAAAAAAACAATGTCCTATGCGCAGTCTTGAAAAAAATACATAATTTTCCCTATTTCCATGCTTATTTCTTGCCACACCTACACTTACTTGTATATGACATAAATGCCTACCAATTTCCCATTATCCCACTCCTTTTCCATTTCTTGCTGATTTCTTTTGCTATTATACCTTTAATTTCAGTTTTGCTCAATTTTATATTTATATCTGTCTGATCTTCAGAGCCTGTTTTGCAAATTGGTCTGCTGGAAGCTTCCTCGCTTCCTCAACTCCAATGTGACAATAAATGGGGTTGTTTTCTGAAGTACCGATAGTACCGAGCAACGGTAAACCCGGTTCTATATTGCGCTACCCGAAAGGTGTACACTGCGCAGTTGCATCTTCTTCATAAAAGCACAGAGAGATGGCGATCGGCGGTGCTACTGATAAGGCGGCTCTGAATCTGCTCGTTGAAAAGAAAGGAGGAAAGAGCCATGTGTGGAATTATTTGGTTTTTGACGCTGATGACAAGTGCAACATCATTGATTACCAAAAACCCATCTGCAAGCGGTGTCATCAAAGTTTTATGTTAAGGGGAGGAAATACATCGAACCACCTCAAACAGTTCAATTTGCTTAGTTAATCGTTACTGTGCGTTCACACCTCCGCCGACGAGAGCGTAAAAATTAAAGAAATTGTAAGAAATTGATTGATTGAAAGAACTGTTTGGTAGTACATGTTTTCTTTCAATTAAAAGCCATTTGGTGCAGCTCTTTAAAAGTCCTCTTATACAAAAGTGTTTTTGTGTTTTGCTTTGGTACCGAAATTGGTACAGAGAACCGAGGATTTTCACTGGTATTAGTACCGAATACTGAAATTTTGGTACCGTGACAACACTAGCTAAGATTATAGCTACTATCTCTGTAGCAAATATAGATATATGATCCAATGTTCTTTTAGATATTTTATTTAGATATTTTAGATAACTCTCAGTCTTTGGATCCATCTGTATAGATGTGTAATGAAGTAAAATATTAAATTGTTTAACTGTTATATCAACTAACACCACAGATTCGTAATTATGCTTTTCTTCAAATATACTCATATCCACTACCGGCATAGGAAACAGCCAAGGAGTAATTGCTGAAGGTGCCACAGAAGGAGCGATTTTGATATTTTTAATTCCCATACTCACAGCCTCCCCATTTATTGTCCTTCTAAAACTAGATACCATTCTACACCCATGCTCTCAGCTTTCCTTCAGCACTCTCTTTAATGGATTATCCTCTCTTTGTCCTTTCACAATAATCCAGCATCTCATTTTCAATTTAAAACTTCTTAATTTAAGAGGCAATTCACCTACTTCCACTTGTAACGTTCAATCACCAAACCAGAGAAGTCAGGTCATTAAGTTATTAACAAAACTTACTGTAGGTCAACGGCTCAACAAAAAATGTCTAAGGTTACGTAGGTAACAGCCCACGTTACCTGAAGGAGGATCGTTACATATAGGATCGCATTAGAGACCAATCATCTTTGAATCTTTGAGAAAAGGCCAATGAATATTGGTGTGCAATAATTACAGCCAGGTGCACTTTATCACAGCGTGAGAATAAGGCAGCACGGCTGGAATGCACATGCAGGTTTTTTCGCTGAGGAGCTGAGATGGCGTCAGCGCGACCCAGGGTCGTGGCAAGGGGATGTAACATCTCCATTCCCTCCTTCAGGGAACGTGGGTTACCTACATAACCATAGCATAGTAACAGCATTCCCTTTCTGCTGACGTTCAAAGCACACAAGCATCTGAAGCGTCTGAAGCTCTGAGTGCGGTCAACGTAGAGGCGCAATGGGGATTAACCCGATGCGCACCTCTGAGGAACCTTATGATGAGTTGGTGCTTACCTAGGGATTCACCCACCACTGCATCATGGTATGCTGCGATGGCAGCAACATACACTTTAAGAGTTGAAGGGGACAGCCTGCGCTCCAACTTTTCCTGCAGGAAGGAAAGCACGACTGCAATAGAGCATCTCTGTGGGTCCTCGTGGCGTGAGGAGCACCAGTCGACGAACAGACCCCATCTCAGAGCGTAGGCCTGCCTTGTTGAGGGGGCCTGAGACTGAGAGATGGTGTTAATCATGGCTGCTGGAAAGCCGGAGAGGTCTGCTGGGTCACGGGTGCCAAATCGTGCCCATCCCCTGAGAGAGAAGATCTCTCCTCAAGGGGATTTTCAAAGGAGGGGCTGCCGCGAGGACCATTATGTCGGCAAACCAGGTCCGGGAGAGCCAGTAAGGCGCTACCAGCAGAACCTGCTCCTCGTCCTTCCTGATCTTGCACAGGGTCTGTGCAAGGAGGCTCACTGGGGGAAAGGCGTACTTGGGCCCGGAGGCCAGCTGTGAGCCAGTGCATCCCTACCGAGGGGCACCTCGTCGAGGGAGTAGTAGAACTGGCAATGGTAGGACTCGAGGGAGGCAAAAAGGTCTATCTTGGCCTCGACGAAGTGGCTCCAGATCAACTGGACTACCTGGGGGTGGAATCGCCATTCTTGAGGGTGGGTGGATTGCCGTGAGAACTGGTCGGCTGCACGGTTGAGTGTCCCTGGAATGTGAATCAATTTCCAAAATTCAATTTTGAGTCCATCCATACCCCAAAATATCTAACCAAAAATACCTGTTCTAGTTTTTGTCCATCCATTTTGATGTTCAAATTTGGATTAAATTTCTTCTTTGAAAAACATATTACTTGAGTTTTTGAAATTGAAAAGCGAAAGCCCCACTCATTAGCCCAATCCTCTAACTGCATTCTGCAAACATTTTTCAACATGCTCTAAATTTCTTCCTCTTTTCCAAATCACACATCATCTGCATCTAATGACCTTCCTATCCCCGAGTCTGTCCTAGTAAAAATATAATTGATGATAAGATTGAATAATATAGGACTGCTTACATTTCCTTTTTCTTTGTCATCTCTCTTTCCACATCATATCGTACATCGAAAAATACTCCAATTAACACTTCCTTGTTCACTTGTGCCTTTCTTATTTCATCCTGCACTGATCCAGTACAGCCATGTATGCACGCTCTCAATCACCTGACTACTGATTGCCAATACCTGGAGTCCCTCTCATTAGCAGGCTTCTTAAACTCACCTCGCTAGTCTATCGATGGCTGTGATCAAGGTAACCCACCTTTTACTTACCTTCAAGCCTCACCTACTGTCAAGACAGTGGATTTCTGCTATTAACGTGTCTCTCAAGTTTCAGTGCTCTGGCTGTTTGGAGTTCTAGCGATTGCTACACGGATTATTCACGGAGAAACCTCAAGTCAGCTTTTAACCCACCGATCACGCTACTCACCTGCACAAAGACTCCACAATCTCACAGCGCACCTACGGCAAGGAATACACGTGAGATCAAGTTTATATTTACCTGTCTGTACTCACCTGCCTTACTTACCTGTCTTCGCAGAACGCTGCACCCAGATCCTCATTCAGCTCGACTCTACCTGCAAAGGAAAGGACAGTTACGAAACGGGATTGATACCACACTGTGTATTCCACTCTTACCTCTACATCGAAGTGCCGGATCCAAACGAATTCTCAAGTGCACCCACGGAGATCGCTGTGGAGATTGATCCATCCTCTCTCATTGACACTACCACTTCAAACCCTCTCAAAGACTGCTTAAACACTTTATTATTCTCAAAAAACTGTTCAAACTTACCTCCGTTGTTCCTCTTCCTTCCACTGAGCATTACAAATAACATGCACCAACCTATTTATTACCATTCCCTCCATTACTTTACACAAATTCGAAGTTAGCTCTATAAGGCCTATAATTGTTGGGTTAGGTATTATCTTTACCAGGTGTTTGGCAATTGGCACTACAACACCATGCTTTCACTTAACTGGTAGATTTCCTAATATCCATACTTTACTATTACTTCTGCTGTACTCAATAAAATTGTACAAATTTCAAAACCATCCTTCCACAAAACCATCCATTTTAATCATTCTTGACATAATTTTTTTTTTCCAATCAGCTATTTTGAACTTCCACTTTGGAACTTTTTTTTTTTTACTTCTATTTGGGCTAAATCTATTTCAGCTGAGCTAATAGGAAAGTGATAATTTCCAATAAGTCATGTTTCATTACTTTCCATTCAAATTTTCCTGCTAAGCTTTCAGAGATTAATGTTAAGTCTAAATTAGAGCATTTCCCCTATGTAAACTCTACTTTAGTATAACATCATTTAAACATACTAAGCCTCCCCAACCAGCATGTCTTCTATTATTATTCCATTATGATCAGTTTTATTACCCCATAAAGAGCTATGAGCATTAAAATCGCCACACCATACCTTATTAACATTCCCTCTAATATTTTCTAACTTTTCCTTGACTACCTTTTCACATGGGTTATAATAATTGATTATTTTAATTCTCTGATTTCCTTCCCATACTTCTACCACCACCACTTCTTGTTCTACTATTACCTCAACTATACTACACCCAATGTCTTGTTTGATGAATGTTGCTACTCCTCCACCATTTCCTTTCCTCCTGTCCCTTTATTACAAAATCAAGTTGAGGTTTAAGCCATGTCTCTTGAATACAAAGAATGTCAGGACTAATTTCTAAATTACCTA
>JAUMHP010016570.1:0-14874 GCA_032361065.1 Enteromius trimaculatus
CTGACAACTGTTTGAATCAATGTAATGAATGATTCACTAAATGTCAGAATCAGAATGTATACTTATGTTTAGTTTGTACATGTTAAAACACACTGGGCTCTGAATTCTATCATGACCTGTGGTTTGTGCGTGTGACAGCCTCTGCGAGTGTCCAGACCTGGCGCTGCAGCAGACTTTATCATCTTTATGAGTTCAGGTCTGGTCTCTCCCCATCAGCACTGAGCTATATACAGCAACACACGAACAGCCAGAGACACAGACGGAGAGCTGTGTCTAAATAAAGCATCAGTAAAACACCATCAAGAGCTGTGCAAGGCCAAAACCTGGACACACACACACTTTATGGCTCTGATAGAAACAGTAAAGGCTACACATCCTTCACTAAGCTCTCCTCTGGGATGTGTTACAGCTGTGAAGATTTCACTTAGCTGTAGAAAACAGTCACATGTATACCTGCACTGTTACACCTTATCCTTATCCGTCAAAAATATAGTTTAGGATGATTAAGTTGAATGTTTTTTATGTTGTTTTAGGACCCCTGAGATATTATTGTATATCATGTATCATATGACGCAAGGGTGTGGCAGGAGTCTGGTCAGTTTGAAACACAGAAGGTTTTAGAAACATAATAATGAGTCTGATTTTTAAAATACTCATTGGATGGTAAATCTCCATCAGACTAACTGAACGGCTGACCACATGATGTAGTGTCTCAAATCTTGGTGTTTGTCCTTGCCGTGCAGCATCCCAACTGAATCAGTGCTTTCTCTGTGTTCTGTAAACTGTAGTGTGTACGTGCCCTGAGTTTGAGTCTGGCTGTTGATGCGCTGCTTGTGTTACAGATACAGAAATAAATACATACCAGCACAGCATGTATAAAACAACAGACTCTCAGCACTGAAACACTCAAACATCTCACAGCGACACACACGCTCTTACCATCCAAACACGCATTCCCACTGCTGTTTACCCTTGAATCCAAGTTGCATCATCTGTTTGTGTGTGTGTGTGTGTGTTCAGTGCTTTGGAGGGAGTAAGTCTTTGAGATCTCTCTCTCTCTCTCTCTCAGTCTCTCTGCGCTGCTGGTTGCAGACTATTGCAGTTGAGTTGCAGTGCTGTGGATCTGTGACCTGTAGCCTTTAATGAGAGGATCCCCCTTCTTTCTCTCTCTCTCTCACACACACACACACACACACACACACTACCCAAGACCCAGGCAATACGCTGAAATTCTGCTAGGTTTACTTGTGCTGTTGCTTTCTAGAAATGGACTCGCAGGAAAGACAAATGACAAGGAAATCTCTTTGTTATTTCAGTTGTGGCTTCTCGACAGTGGAAACAAATGGAGAATAAATTGACATGTTTGGACAAGTCTCATGCTTCTCAGATGTTTCTCTTGAGAAAAACAACATTTCAGTTTAGGTTTTAGACATAATATTTTTACTTAAATGTTTCAATATACACACAGTTTTTTTTAATGGTTGTAATAATTTAATTACTTGTACTAAAACTAATTGCCAGTGCAATATTTCTAATGTTCATTTGAGTTTTTTTTCTCCCCCTAATAGTATCTTATTTTAATAGTTTTAGTTAACAATAATAACAAAGGCTCTGCCAAGACACTGAAATCTGAAATTATTTTGAGATTTTAATATAAACTCAACGATTTCTCATCAAATGATCTGGGCTGACCCACATTCCCCACATTGTAACTCTATATTTCACAGTTTCTGTTCTATTATATTTGAAATCAGTTTTATTCTCATCTATTTTCTGAAGCTTTTGTTTGTTCATACAGCAATTGTCTGATTTTACACAACATCCGTTTCTAAACACATGGCGAAAATGTATTTATTTATTATAAAAAATTAGACTTTTTTTGACTTTTAAAATTTTAAAATGCATAAATAATTACACTTTTTTACCCTATTCACCTGGCATATTTTTTAGAGGTCAGCTATTTATTAATTTTAGGAAATTTTTTTGGGATAAAGTTAGATTAAATGAAAGCAATTAAAACCAAACTGTGCAACCACCCAGAACAGCACAGCTCCTAAACACTGAAAAGTAACAGAGAATCCTGTCCATCTAGATGAGATGCTCAAACAAACAACAGTGTTTTGTAAGCACCACCGTCCCAGTGTATTGGGAAATCAACCTTACTTAAAAGTTGTCTCTGCATATTAAGCTGGGACAGAAGAAAGTATTTTAACATCAGCATCTCAAGAGCAACCTGTGAGCAATAAAACGCTCCTCTGGGAACTGTCACTTTGATTGACAGACACACTCAATTGCTGATGATGCAGATAAATTACCTTATCCGTCAATAAATGCATACTACAGAGACACCATATTTACAATTTATATTAGACCACTGAAGCATCTCTCTCTTTCGTGCCAGATTCTGCTGGCCACAATTCTAATTATCCGCACAGACCCCCTCATTTGCTTCTCATTAGCATGTTGAATATTCATGAGTCTAATCTGTTAGCCCCTCCCTCCCAGGGGTCCGCCGAAATCTACACAAACCAGCTCTGTTCCAAAACCTAGAGAGCTGCTTTACATACATGTACATGGCACCTCAAAATGGAATGATTTGATGCCTTAAAGGAACAGTTCACCCTAAAAATTTTGCATCACTTGCTCATCAGTGGACTCTCTGCAGTGAATGGGTGCCGTCAGAGTCCAAAAAGCAGATAAAAACATAATCCACAAGTAATCTAAGCTATTAAAACTCTAAACAGTCACTTCTGGTTAAAATACTCAGTGAAAAAGCCAATCTCCTATTGTCTCTATCATCAAAATCCACCTAAATATTTGTTTAGGATTATTGTGATGTTTTAGCAGCTGTTTGGACTCTCATTCTGACGGCACCCATTCACTGCAGAGCATCCATTGGTGGGCAAGTGATAGAATGCTACATTACTTCAAATCTGATGAAGAGACAAACTCATCTTCATTTTGAATGGCCTGAGGGTGACTACATTTTATTGCCTTTTGAATACAACTATTACTTTAAATGGCTGTCTAAACAATTTAAATGTCTAAAAACAGAGCTATTGAATAGGTTTTGAAGCACTGGAAAAGCACTTTTCATTTCTTTGGAGCATGTGCATTAACGTGTGAGGAAAAAACCCATTGGTTATTGTTCTGTGAGCTCTTAGAGACAAGAAAGAGAAAGACATCAGAGAAATGAGTGGAAGAGAATGGAGAAACGGCAGAGGCTAAAGGGACAAGGGGAAAAGCGGGAAAGGAAGGAGAGATGATGCAAGGATGAGTTAAACGCGTGCAGTCCTCAGCTCTGCTGCTTTGTGCCGGAGGGAACGTTAATGTTCAAGACCTGTTTGGCAATAAAGGACACACACACTTCAACACACACATTTAAAATGTGCCATTGGGGATTGGAGTAAAAATGGGAAGCGGTGTGTGTGGAGTTTATAGGGTGAGCATACGCCCTTTTTCCTGGCTGGGATTTCTAAATTGCCTAAACTCCCTGGGTTTTGCTCCCCCCCCCCCCCCAGGTTCTTAAAGGTTGTTAAAGGTTCTTCTACACTTCTTTTTAAAGGGGACATCTGATGCGATTTCAAATTGTCCTTTCTATTGGGAGTGTTGCAAGCTGTTGACCCCTGAAGTAAGACCCCTAAAGTTACAAAGATTAAAGTTTTAAAACCAAAGATATTTATTTTCGAAGACCGCCCAAACGTTTATGCAAATAAAGAAGGTGGAGCTATTATTCTTGCTGTAGTGTTGTTGCCAGCGCCATGTTCTGGAGACAGTGTGTTTCATTGTAAAAGTGAAACTACTTTGTTTGTGCTTCCAAAAGAGGACACAGCTAGAAATCAATGGTCAAGTTGTATTTAGTTCCAGAGCAGATCAACACAAATATTAGAGTGCGTTTAGTGCATTTTTGGAAGATGGATTCAGCAAGGACAGTCTGGTGCTTCTGTCTAACAACCTTTAAGTAAGTTACATTTTCTAAAGAACCTGTTATTTACTATTCAAACATGATATCAGAGCAGTGAAGTTGTTTGTCATTTCTCCAATCATGCAACAGTAATTATGTCTCCACTGGATGCAAAAAAATGCCTCATTTGTAATGTATTTTATTGCTTTGGTGTCATAGTGATGGGATGCAGCATCCCGTTATGGTAAAGACCATAAAATGACATCATATGCTTGCGTTATTCGGCCAATCACAGCGCACTGGATAGCTGGCCAATCAGAGCACACCTTGTTTTTTTTATAACAATGAGCTTGAAACAAATTGACCTGTTTCAGGAGGCGGGGCTTACAAAAGAAACAATAATACACAGTATGTAGAAAATAATGTGTTTTTTGCACCCCAAACCACATAAACACATTGCTTTACACCAAAAACACAAAATAATGTGACCCCTTAAAGAGTGTAATTGTGTGAAGTATGTTTCTAGCATTAGCTATTGAAGCAGACTGCCTCATTTCTCCAAAAATCCCATTGTACATGTCAACAAATCTGATGTTAGCAAACCAGAACTTTCAATGTGACTGACAGGCCTGAGACCAACTCAAAGTCTTCTGATTGGCTAAACAATGGTGTGTTTTTGGGCCTAGGGCCGTCAGACTGACAGGTTTGATTTCTCAGGACACTTATTTCACTGATGTGTGTCAGGTAGTAGGACATTTTCTGTATGCTGTTCTATAAAAATATTGCTTTCGGCACATTTAAATAATACAACCTACAGGATTTCACACTCGCACACACACTGTTTTGCTCAGTATGTAATCTCGGTTTGCCTCAGACTGACAGAAAGCTTGCAGCAGATCAAATAAACGCCTTTATTAATAAATCAGGAGACATTAGAGTCTGTCAAACTGCGTTTGATGGTGACAGAGCGGCGGGCAGAGACTCTGAGATTTTCTACGGAGCTCGGACACTTCATCCTTCTGTTCCTCATCCATAAAGCATTTCACTGTGACATCACATCTGACGCAACCAGATGATCTGCACTGATTTAAGGATGCGGGCAAAAAATGGGAGTAGAACATTACGATTCTGATCAAATGTGGCAATAAAGCATAAGCAAAAGATTTCTATTTTAAATAAACGCTGTCCTTTTGAACTTTCTATTTAACCGAACAAAAAACGCATCACAGTTTCAACAAGAGTATGAACAGTTTTCAGCATTGATAATAACCAGAAATGTTTCTTGCACATTACATCAGAATATTAAAATGATTTCTGAAGGATCATGTGGCACTGAAGACTGGAGTAATGATGCTGAAAATTCACAGGAATAAATTACATGACTAATAAAAATCAATTTTATTTGAATAAAACAAGCTAATTTTAGATGAATTTGTAGTTTGCAACTTATTTCAGTTTTAGGACACTCACGCACACTTGTGTTGTACACATAAAAAAATTCAAACAAAATCAATTTTATGCAAAAATTGTTCAGAATTCTCTCAAATATTTCTGTAAACAGAAAATGTGTATTACACATCGTAAAGAATTTCAGAAAAATCATAATTGAACAATTTGGTTAAAGCTATTATTAGTTTTTTTCTGATCATTTCTACATACAGTAGCATCCATTTTGCCGACTAATATGTAATATCTAATATGTACAACTCTTACAAAAGTCATAATCTAGGTGCAATTCAGCGCACAAGACTTCACTGACAGACTCCTACAGGAATATAAGAGCTGCCCTTTTCACCCTAATCTCCACAGACAGCAGGAGCGAGACAGCTGCAGATCCGGGACAGGCCGTCCGGCAGGTGAACGCTACAAATCTACAGAACAGCGGGATTTCAGACTTTAAAGTCTTTATGTGTCTGTTCTCAAACGAGACGGGAGTATGAACCTGCTCTTGACACAGAAATCAAACCGGCTTGTGCGTGTGCGTGTGTGCAGTAAAAGACAAAGAAAGAAAAACCTTTAATCTGCGAGGAAAACAGTCAGCGCTTTACATGGAGAGAAACAAGGTGGTGGTTAAATTCAGAGTGCTAAACCTCAGATTAACCCTGACCTCGAGTCCAAACCCTGATCAAAACCACCAAACATCAACCACTGATGGAACTGCAGTCAGACATTAAATGAGAGCAGAATGGGTCCTGTATAGATGGAACTGCTTGTTGATGTTCATTCAGATCTTTAGATCTTTAAATCTTTATCCAAGCTGCTTGTGAAGGCGACTTGAGTTTAAATTCAGTCTGTGTGTCATTTTGTGAGACCTCAAACTCTTTTAATGTAACCGTGCAAAATATACTAGTCATATTTCAGACTTTCAGCAGTTAAAATGACTACAAATGAGAGGAAAATAAGCTAAAAATAAAAATACCAGAAATAACAAAAATGGTAATAAATAAATAAATAAATTAGTGCTGTCAAATGATTAATTGCATCCAAAATAAACCTTTTTGTCTACATAATATATGAGTGCGCGTACTTTGTATATTTATTATGTATACTGTATAAACACAAACACATGCATGTATATATATATATATATATATATATATAAACATGTTACATTAATATATAATTTTTTTATATATACATAAAATGTAAGAACCTAAATATGTAAATGTATATACATATAAATATTTTCAAAATAAATATTGCATGTGTATATTTATATATACGCAACAAATATACCCAGACCATACATATATTATAAGTAAACAAAAACTTTTATTTTGCATTGTGTGACAGCACTAAAATAAATTGAACTAATTCTTATTTAAAACATTAATAAATAACACAGCTTTTTCGTATCGGTTGATTAATAGTAGGTAATAGTTGATAATGGTATGGTAACAGATGTTAGTTAGTTAGTTTATGGTTTTATTTTTTACTATAGTCTTGAATTATGAACTTTAAAAGCCTGAAGCAATGTTTATTTCAGTTATAGGCTTTTTATGAATGCTTTCATGTAATGTTTTATTAATTATATTAAAATTCGTCAGTAAAGAATAGCGCTCAATAGCATTTATGGCATTGAATCTGATATTCTTCTGGTATGGCACTCATATAAGAAAATGAGAATGTTGGTATAGCATCTCAAACCCGGGGACGTGCAGGTATTGAGAAAGGAGCTTGTGTCCTAGAAAGTAAAAAGGGAATGGCAAATGCTCTGACGCGCCACTCATCTACTGTAATGCTGTCATTTCAGAAGTGAGGAGGATCAAATATTAATCTTAGCAGAGATATCTAGCCAAGCTCCTCAAACCTCCTCTCTTTCCTGTATAAAACCAGATCAGCTCAATCTCTCTTCCCAGCTGAGCCCAGCACACACACACACACACACAGTACAGCCCATCTCAGATGGCCTGCTGGGAAGGTCCCTCTCAGAGCTGGAGTGTAATTATTTCATATCAAACCATCGGCTCCCTGGGAATACAGTGAGCTTGCTATGACAATACAGCTGTATGATGTTTGCTGGCCTTATAGGTGATTCTGTACGGACATTATATTTAGATGTGTTTGTGTTTAAATGGCACAAAACATAGAAATACCTACAGCAGCATTATGCTGTACTTGTGTCATGTATTGGTTTGTTTGATTGTGGTGTATGTCTCAGATTTAACACATGAACATACACAAGACCATTAAGGTGGTTTATTGAAAATCTTCAGTTTATTGACTTATTTTTAATAATTTTTATTTTTATTGGTCAGTTTACCAAGTACAGTACACAACAAGGATTATATCAGAACATAAAAAAGCAAGTAAATAAAAACAGTTAATGTAACATGATTTTACTATATATCAATATTAGTTTGCAAGTGCCATGTGACTGATAAATTATCAAAGCCCTCCTAAATTCTTCAAAAGATGGGCAAAATATTGCTGATTTGTGCTACGCAGCAAACGCTCACAACAAACTAATGAACTTTAAAAAAAAAGACCATTTGTGCATAGCAGAGCGATCTACAAATGGTTTGTATGTGGTATTCAGTTTATAACAATATACTGTATTTAGCATCACCTTATACTTGAATCAAAACATTTCCTAGCTCTCAAACTGTGTGTGCCGTGGGGTCTTTCGTGGACGTGCTCTCTAAACACACACACTTCCCTGAGCAGAGATGTGAATTCCCAGTGCCGCTTTAACATGAATGAACCCACAGTGGAGTCAAAGAGACAGAGCGGACAGGAGCTCCCATCCATCATCTGCTGACAGCCTGACACCACACAAAAACACACATTTGCTCCAGCAAAGCAATACAGCCTCGTAATGAGTCTGTGCGGATGGCAAATATGGAGAGAAAATGAATTCATTTGTTCATATTATCATATACTGACATGTGCTGTGATGGAAATCACTAGGTATATAAACACTCAAACACACACCATGCATATGTGTGTCTGAGAGAGTCAATATATTGACACTTGAAAATCATGCTGTTTATTCTATAACATCTTCTTCCATCTTCATCTGCGATTTACAATCATTCAGCAGATTGTTTGTGTCAAAATGAAAGACTTTCATTTGCTGTCACTGTGTGTGTGTGTGTGTGCACAACAGCTGTCCAGCTGAGTACCAAGGGACAAAAAATCCCACATCAAGCTCTTTGAACTGTAAACTGCCTATATATTTTCTAGGTTATTATTACAGAGACCTTTATCACACACACACATCCTTAGTGTTTAAGAATGTTAGATAATGTAGTTTTTAAGAATCATAAGATAACATAAAATACATAATCAAACAAAATGAAATATTACAGAAACAAGGCACATTAACAAGTGAAAAATCAACTAAATAAAATACAAATCTGTCACTGTTAACTGGCATGGCATTATGTTTGTGTAAAAGTATAACTAATATAAAACATACCAATGAAAATAAAATATGATGAATAAAATTGAAAATTCCAGGACATTCTCTCACTGTACCGTGATCAAGCTCAGATTTAGCCACTTTTCCCTGAGGTGTCAGGAAGCCAAGAAAAGGATTAAAGCAGATGTTTTAATGGTTTATCTGAAAACCTTTCTGTCTTATTAAAGGACTCTCACACATACTGTAGCAGCTGCTCATGTACCAAACAAACTCCCAGGACCTCCATTTCAACTTAATGTGTATCATCAGAACGCCCAGCTCCTTCTGAATGCAGAAAAACGGTTTTGCCAGCAGGGTGCCGCAGTTACAACATCTACCAGCAATGGCTAAATAGATCATGCTAACCTGACAAACCTCGAACTTTTGTCGGGTTCCTAGTCCTGAGTGAGGATGACTTTGATGGAAGCCACAAGCAGTTTTGTGGGGCTCTTCCTGTCTAAATGGGCAGTTATTGATCAGAAAAAGCAATGATTTGGGCTGGACGTGGTCTGAAAGTCAAAAGGCTGGCTGTCATGCTAATGCTAAAGGAGATGTTTTAAGTGTTTAGTTTGTAAAGACATACGTCAAACCATCAAAGTCATGATCTCACTTATTCTTTCTTTCCTTTACTTTCACCTTCAAAAACACTCACGGTTGCCCAGCCGAATGGCTCCCTCCGCAGACGTAAATTTGGGCGTCTCCGTGCCCTTCACGCTCCGCGCCGGCCAGATCAATGAGCACTTGCTTCTTCCATTTATCTCAGGAAACACCCACACTTGGCCAACATGCATCAGACTGTAACAACCTCGATTAGCCCTGCTGAATTTAGTGGGTCTGGTGAAAGTGCTCAGATGTTCAACATGCAGAAGAATGACAGAAGCTTGTTTAATAAAGTCCTCTTATGACCCAGAGTGTTGTTAGAACACTCATTTGATTATAGAGAGCCATTGTTTTTAATGAGAAACATTTGCCTTATGTCTGTACCACTTTATTAGCATTTTCTAAACACGGCATTGGGAGGTTGCTGTAAATAAAAGGATATTCTGGGATTTTTTCACCTTAATGTCCATTTACAGCATCTGTGGCATGCTGCTGATTACCAAAGACAATCATCTCGACCTGTCCCTGAGTTTGCATAAACAGAGCACAAAATGTGTTTACTGTAAAACACTTTCAATGCGACGCTAGCAAGCCAGCTGGCAGCACAAGTAATACATGTTTAAAATTTGCCATCAAAACATGCCATTATTGTGCAATAAAATAACATACAGTAAAACAAAATAAAATGGGAAACATAATCAGTCTGTTTGTATAAAGTTGTGCAAAAAAAGACATTAACCGTAACAAAATAAAAATAAATAAATAAAATAAAACTACAACTAAATTGTAATTCTAACAAAACAAGTACTTAAATAAAAAGTAAAGAAAATTTTTTTTTAAATAAAATATAAAACAAAAAGAAATAAAAAAGCCCACAGTCTCATAAAATATAGCAAAACATAACAACATGAAAATAAAATAAAAACACAAAAAGCACAAAATAATATAAAATAAAATGGGAAACATAGTCTGTATAAAGATATATTATACAATAAAGATAAAAATAAAAATAATAACTAAATAAAAAAATAAAATATAAAACAAAGCTAAATAAAATGGTGAACAAAATTCCCCGGTCCCCTAAAATATAGTATAAAATACAAAACACTAAAAGAGCAAAAAAAAAAAAAGTTTACAACAAGTTTTGGGAGAAGCACTAAGGCATGATTAGCCACGGCTGGCTCCGCATTTTCCTTATCAGTCTAATCACGTCTTGTCCAATCACAAGCTTTCCCCTTAAATAAGCCCGCAATCCATTCCTTCCTTATCTCGTTACGGATTCCTCCTCCACCCTTTCTCCGCCTTTCGCGCCTTCCTTCTCCAGGGGGGCTAACGGAGTTCGAGCCGGACGCCGAGTTCAGCCCTCACTAGGGTTCAAACCACTAGGGCTCGGAGTTTGCTGACCTTCTGACTTGCCCCCTGGATAGCACGCCAAACACGCTATAGATATCATAAGGAAGCGCACACTCGTGAAATAAAAAAAATGAGAAACATAATCAGTCTGTTTGTGTTTAAAATAAAATACCAAAATATAAAATAAATAAACAAAAATAAAATAAAAAAACTAAAGTAAAGCCAAAAATAATAAAAAATAAAATACAAAACAAAACTAAATAAAATGGGGAACAAAATCCCTCAGTGTCATAAAATATAACATAACATAACAACATAAAATACAAAACACAAAAAGCACAAAATTAAGCAAAATAAACAAAACAAACAAACAAAACAAAAACGTAAAAACTTAAGGTTAGGCTGATGATATGATACATTATAAATGGTTTAAAAGAAAAAATATAAAAAATGAATTACATTGGTGAATTATTCCTTTAAAACTGAAAATAAGCCAGAAAACCTTTCAAATTGGAAGTGATTCTGTTCTGTAAACTGTCAGAGTACAGAGACGCTCTCTCTTTACATCCCGTCTCGCACTAATTTACACCTGACCAAAAATATCTCCCAACGGCGTGAAAAGCGCAGCAAAAGCGGAGGCGCATGGCATGATGGGACAGGACATACATCTCAGAAAACAGCTCCAGATGGAGAAATACTATTCATCACTCTGTTTTGCAGGAAAAAAATAAAGAGGGTGGAAGGTGTTTCTTTTAAATTATGATTTAAAAACGGCTGTACTGTATCCCAGGGAGCTTTTATATGAAAGCAACAGACAGACGCTATTGAAGCAAAATAATTAAAACCATTTTCTGTAATTTTCTACGAATCTCTCTCCCGCACATCCCTGCAGTGTGTCTCTTTGGAATGGCATGGGCAGCCCAGAGCCTGCTGGGAAAAATCATTATGTATAATTACTGTGTCTCTGCCTATCACTTTCATTTCAACCGCAAATACAATTTCAGCTCTCATAAAACACAAAGAGGAAGCGACAGAGACGAAAAAATTAGATGTTCATATCTGTTCTGCCTTCCTGTTTCTGTTCTCTGGTGTTTCACTGTCTTGCAGGATAATGTCTATAATGGAGCACAGGGTAAACTCTTAAAAACAAAACACAGCAATAAGATGAATATTTACAGCACATATCAACCCGAAATTAATTTGTTGAATATATTATGTTGTAACTGGCTCTTATAGCGCTCTCACAACCAGATAGTCTGTGTGAAAATCTGGACTGGAGTTCAGTGATTGCATTAATTCTCCTATTAGTTTTTTCTAAATTCAAAGCCAAACCAACCAGCTCTGACATAACTAAACTAAAGCTAAACTAAAGCTTTGATTTAAAGCAAAAAAAAAAAAAAAAAAGGCAAAATGCAATGTTATGAATAAAAATATATACACATGTATATATACATATTTAAATATTTTTTTAAATATACACTGTATATGTGTATCTATATGTACATAATAAATAAATACAGTGTGCAGACATATTATATTAACAAAAACATTTATTTTGGATGTGGTTAATCACGATTAATCATTGCCCAGCTAAAAAAAAAAAAAAAAAAGTAATTTATTTGATTAAAATTACGGGCGAAAACAATATGATTGCAATTTTAATGACCTGTTTTCTATGTAAATTTGTTGTCAAATGTAATTTATTTACTAAATCAATTAATTAATTTATTTGACAACAGTTGTGCTGCACATATTCTTTGTGGAAATCAGGATATATGATTTTTTAGAAAGAGTAGAAAGTTCAGAAGAACAGCGTTTTCAAATGTTAAAATAAAAAACCTTTATTATTGCGTATTGTCCCACAAATTGTACTATTTAAAAGACAAATAGTAGGTAGAATTTATGCAAACATCTATACCTGATTATCAATGTCTCTCTGTCTTAAGAAACAGGGTGAGCCAATCATCGAACTTCGGCGGTTCCCATGGTAACAGTATGTCTGTATGCTGTAGCCAATTAGGAGCGTGATCGTTCATACACATTCTGTTGTCCTATAAGTGATGTGTGAAAGGCGGTAAACAGTCGGTCGTGTTTGTTTCACGGGACGCGCTTGCAAGGCCTCGACCTTTGGGATTGTTACTGGAATTGCAGGAGCGTGTACATATTAAAGGAGTATGGGGAACAAATTAAACACACACACACACAAACTCTTGTCCCACGGTACAGACTCTCATTTCTTACCCTGAACTTGACAAGCATCAAAGCAGAACAAATGTCGGCTAATTATATCCAAAATAAAATGAATGCATTCTGTGACCATGAAAAATTCTCCATTGCTCCGCTCAGCAGGACACACACACGACTCATTCTCACGGCTTAAAGGCATAATGAAAGATGTGGTTACATGGCAAAGCTTCTTGATGGAGCTTAAAGAAATAGTTCACCCAAAAACTAAAATGTGCTGAAAATTTTATCACCCCCGGACATCCAAGAGTTTATTTCTTCACTAGGACAGATTTGGAGAAATTTAGCATTTTATCACTTGCTCAGCAACGGGTCCTCTGAAGTGAATGGGTGCCGTCAGGATCAGGGTCAAAAAGCTGATAAAAACCTCACAATAACCCACACCACTCCAGTCCATCAGTTAACATCAAGTGAAGCAAAAAGCTCTGTTTGTAAGAAACAAATCCCTCTTTAAGACAACTTCACACCTTCCTCTATCCATAATACGGCTCTCTGGTGAAAAGTCCTCTTGTCTGAATCTGGAGAGAAATCTGCCGAAATCAAACACCTTTTACAAACCAAAACAGTCCAAAAGGAATATGCAGATGGATTTGGATGTGAGAGGACAAGAAGAATGGGACTTTTTCACTATGGATTATGAAAAAATTTGGTCAGAAGCAACAATTTAGTTAAAAAACTGCAATTCTAGGTTTAGGGTTAGGATTCTTACAATCTGTTGGCTTCACAAGAATTGGACTGATGTGGATTATTGTAGTGTTGTTATCAGCTGTTTGGACTGTTTGGCACCCATTCACTGCAGAGGATTCATCAGAGAGAAAGTGACACAATTTCTCCCAATCTGATGAAGATACAAACTCATCTACATCTTGCGTGGCCTGAAGGTAAGTAAATCTTCATAAAATCTGTATTTTTGCATAAACTAACAAAATGTCATCTATCTGTCCTACAAGACCAAAGCACTCGACTCATCCTCAACCACTGATTTCATTCCAGATGCAAAATATCTTTGACTTCCACTGCATGCGAATGACTTCACCAAAGCCAACGTTTTATTGGCACGCCAGTTGGGACGTGGGCGGTTCCGCAATCATCCACAACTCATAACATCGGGACGTTTGTTGCATGCTGAATATTCCACCGGTCTATCACTGTTAATTTGTATGCAATTATGATAATACCCCTCAGTCCGTGTGCCTGATAAGCATCTCTTTGCAAATGGAAGGAAAAGTGAGTGAAAGTGAAATGCGGATGAGGGAACGCCGTCGAGAGACTCACTAATGAGGGTTTCTCTGGTCTCTCTGGACTGATGTGGTTGATCCCTAATGGAAAGCAAATTGAAAATCAGTGGTCCCGTAGGGGGCTGCGTTAACCTCTGCTCCACGTGCACACGCTGCAATCAACTGTCCCATCAGGGATGCCGTTAACGCTGGGAAAGCAGGGTTGCCGTGGTGATAAGAGATGCAAACGGGACACACAAGGCTCCTATGGGTTCAGCTACTAACAAAAAACCCTGTCCTGCGGTCAATGCACATCTGCTTTCATAAGCTATTTCACATGCAAATATGCAAATGCTTATGTTTGACTCTACGTATTATGTTTATACATACAGCATATATCGCTTTTGGAGAGAAGAAATCAGAAAAAAAAAAATACGCACATATTTGAATTTAATATAAACATTATAAATCTATTAACTTTTTTGTTCACATATATTCTTACTGTTAGATTTTTTTGCAGTGTATGAAAAAAATAATGTAATTTTCAGAAATTTTCAAATGTCATTTACTTTTTATCGTATAATTTACACTTTTAGTTCCCTTGTCTGTCAGTCACTATGACGTTATGTCGTGACGACAGACTGGGGTCTTAT
>JAUMHP010017024.1:0-40097 GCA_032361065.1 Enteromius trimaculatus
TAAATATTAATTAATATTTATTTATTAATATTATTTATTTAATAAATACGCTATATATGATTAAAAATAGATTTTATATCTACAAAATTTTATCTTTTGAACTTTATTTCCAGATATATATGATCTAAAACTATTTAAAACCTACACTATTAATAGAATTGAATAACTAATTTACATTAATCTATATGCTAAAATTTATCTTTTTTAATTTACATCAGTATTCTTATATTGTCAGACATTACAGCAGCAGCCGTTGCACTATGACTCACCAGTTGACAGCCTGATACCAGTTAATACCAAACCCAGGTGCATCAAGCCTACCAGACTCTCTTACTTTCTTTCACAAGCCTCAGAATTCACAGGTGACGGTGATTAGAGATGTTTTTGTGGCTTCATTTGCAGATCTGGAAACCAAATGTAAGAGAAATGAGCGGTTATACCTTCAAACACCACAGAAATACATTTGGTACAAGCTATTTTTTCCTCACAGAAAGGAATCTGTTTAACTTTAATGGAATAAGGTGAGAAATTTTAAGGTGTGTTACTGTACCAAAAGTCCCTCGGCTACAGAAAACACTCTAAACAGTTCTGGTGAATAATTACTGTTTTATCACGGTTTGGAAAAACACATCTGATTGGCTCGTGGATGTGGGATGCCAGCAGACATAACACACAGCAGATTCAAGGTGCAGTAAACACGTCTTACCTCAACGTGTGGAGGTTTACTAGAAGAAAGACAAACAGCATGCTGAGAGACGTGACAGGCCTGAAAGACCCAGATAGAGCCAAGCAACGCCTGCTGATGACAGACAGCCACTCGTTCTTTAGAGTACCTCTGTCCCAAGACGTCTTGAGCAGCATCGGTTGATGAGGCCACTTGAAGAGAAAGCAAAGTGCAAACATAAACACAAAAGTTAATAAGCCCGGATAAGGGCCGCTAATCTTACATTTAAAACGTAAAGAGTGACTAATGGAGCTGATTAAGTGCTGCTTAAAATGAGATTTGGTCATAGTTACACTACTTTTAGCCTCTAGGCCAAAATATACACCAGCCATAACAGCCAAAGCTATGACAAAGAAAACAATGTGTAAACAACAGTTAACATCTACTTGCAATAGCTTATCAGCCATCACCAGGTGCCATGCAGTCTGGTAGTGTATCACAAATATTTACAACCTTCTTTGATTCACTCATTTGCCTTTTTGTTGAATCAAGCGTGTTGAAATAACTCCAACCTCAGGTGCCAGACATTACTGAAATTAACCTGTCTGATTTTAAAAGAATTGCACTGTGGGTCAAAAACCATTTCAGTCAATTTGGAATTTTTTTATAAATGAGAAGAAGAGAGAAACATCTGGGCATTATAAATGACTGCAATTGTCACTCACAGAGCTTTATAATGTTTCAGGCATTGTAAAGCAATCACAGAGGCTTGGAGTGATTTCATAGGTCTGTCTTATTCACCCGACTATAAATAATCCTAGAAGACTCCCGTGAAGCACAATGAATGAGTGTGTGGGATACAGATGGGCTTTAAGTTTTACAGCAACATAGTAAGTTACAGTACAGTGTAAGCCACACAACAAAAAAAACTTTTTTTTTTTTTTTAAATGTTTCTTATTGTTTAGATAAGCAGGAAATCCCACACCAACACCACTGGTTGAGCCTGAAGTTAACATAAGTTGTACATTAGTATTTAAAGGTTTATACAAAAAAATTATTCATTTCACATTTTGGATCACTTCAATTTAGGCATCACAACATTATGTGAAAAGCTGAATGCGTAAAGTGCAAAGAGTAATGTGTTAGATATCAAAGGTGACCTAAAGATTAAAAATAGGGGAAATGAGCATAAAATAAAACTTAAAACACATAAAATGGCTTTGTTAATAAAAATAAAGTTGAAATGAAATATTATACAATAAGCTTACATTAAAAAAAACTTGTTACTTGAAATGTTACTTAATATTAATGGGCAACTTTAATTGGAAATAAAAATGTATTAAAGCAAAAATACAAATATAAATTACATAAAATATAGTATATAATATAATATATATATATATATTGTTATGTGTATTTTAAAGCATATCTATTTATATATATATATATATATATAAACAAGCATTTTTAAAACAATAAAACATACTATAATAATACATAAATTATGAATTATATGAAGACTCCTGTTATATTAGTGTCTGAAAAAATATATATATTTCATTTCAAATGGAGCTGGCCACCACATCAAGGCCACAGATTTGTGTGACCAGAAGAAAACAAAACAGAGTGCACCATTTATATTTATGTTGGCCTGTGCACACAAAACAGAGCAATGAAAATGCCTTGTTAGCGTCACTCTCAACAGAGGTAGTGGATGCATCTAGTCTGACATCTTCATGCTTTTAGCTATAGACCACACTTACTCAGAGGGACATACTGGACCTCTTCACCTACCCAGGTGGGCTGGGTAAGGAGAGACATTTCATCACTTTAAAAGAGGAGAGGGGGCAAATTTTATCAGCAAATCTGAGATCCAATGACAAGCAGTGAAGCGAGGCGACTTGGGTCCTGGCAAAGCACTCCACACAGGCCTGATACTCCCTAGGGCTTCGCTCTCCATGTGTGGTCCCTCTCTGTTTCTCTTAGGGTCTGTGTGCCTCCATGCACATGGACAATATGACAACACTGAAGGCCCAAGATGAGCCAAGACAAGAAAAACAATCAAGCCAGGGCTGTGAACTCAACTGTGAGAGCTTGATTTTCACTGCCCTCCACTCCCTATCTAAAAGCGGCCCGCAAACACGCATACACACACAGGATCTTCTCTTTTTTTCCACACTCTGCTCGGTAACGTAGCTTAATGGAGTGATGGTAAAGATCCAGATAAAACATGCCCCCCTTCTTTACGTCCTCCATATGCTTTGATTGCACTGCTCTGAAAGGAGGGAAAATGATTCATGCTGTTGGCGTGCGTGGCGGAGCTGCAGCTGGACGCTGCACCTGCAACTCCCAAATCTGGGAAAATAAGCTCCTGGGAGCAGGAGGAGCGAGACAGGCCGGGCTACACACACTTATATACATGGAGAATACCTCGTCACAATCCAAAGCCGATTACTTTGTATACAGAAGAGCAGCTTAAACGCTCTGGTTTATAGAAATTCCATTGATTCATTCATTAAAACGGCCACAAACAAAGGAGGCATCTCATCATCGTGTGATTCAAGCCAATAAAAAGCAGCTTGTTCCGACGATAAAGGCTTTAATTGCCAAACCACAAAAAAGGTTTACTGTTGATTTTGTGATGTTTCAGCTTTCATGATGATTTGCTGGGCTGTTTATTAACTAAAGTGGAATGTCAAAGCAGCACTAGATCAAAAGGCCACACTATTAGAGATCTTTACTGTCTTCTTTTGCCCTGTCCACGGGAGAGCCTCTAACTCATAACACCGTTCTGTGTGACTATTGCCCCCATAAGCGAACTCTCCAGTTGCGCACACACACGCGTACAGACATTCCACGCGATACCCCTGCACATGCACAAACATACCAGGAATAATGACCCCCATTACTTTCAGACATTCAGATTGGTTGTGTTTTTAGTAATAGTTTTAAAGCATATTTAGTTTAGCAGAACATTTCTGAAAAGAGTAAAAAATATTGCAAGTTATAACTAAAGGGATAATCCACCCAAAAATGAAGATGACAGCATGGTTAACTTATCCTCATGCCTTTCTACAGTATGTACATATAACTATCTTCTATAAGACAAACACAATCAGTTTTATAATGACAATGGTTGAGACGTTTAAGCTCAAAAAAGTGCATTCATCCATCATAAAAAGTATTTCACACAGCAGGGAATCAATCTTTTTGCGTGAGTAAAATATCTATATTTAACGCTTTATAATCTGTATTTTTCTTCATCATTTCTAGCTTCTTCCGCTCGTTCACGAGACAGTGGCGTCCCAGTGGATGATGCGTAGTGTCATCCCGAGGACCAAACTTCGTCTCCTCTTGGCATAAATCCTTCAGCCTTTTTCTTTACAAATGCTTGTTTTGTACTTCCAATTCGTGCCCTGGTTTGTTTTCTTCTGCGTCTGTCACTTCTCACTGGAGCTTGCTCTACACCAACGCCCTATGTCAGGGTTTGCTAAATCTTGCCTAGGAGCGCCAATGCACTGCATTGTGTTTACATAGTTCAAACCCTGATCAAACTCACCAGCCTGTGATTTTACATAAACCTCATGGGCCAGATTTGAGGATCTCTGTCCTAAATCATCCACTGGAACGTCACTCTCTCGTGATTGTGGATGCATTCATGACAGTTAACGGAAGCTAGCTTTATGAAGTTCTAATTATGGACTTTTTTTTAAACAAATGCATTGATTCACTTCAGATGGATGAATGAACTTTAGTTTGCTTTAAAATCTTGACCCCCCCTTTACTGCCATTTTCAAGCTCATTTTCCAGTTAATGGATTTAAAAATATTTGAGCATATTAATAACAAGGACATACAGTGTTATGATGAGACTATTATAATTACTTATTACACTTATTATTTAAATAATATTAGTATTATTTAATTGCAAAAAAAAAGACTAACATGATTGAGAAACATTATTCATACGTTGTTATTATTTCTATAATCTATTTCAAAGTGTGAGTTGCAGTTTTATGTCATTTTCTAAACTAAATATGGTTATACAATTACTAACTAAATAATACTATTTAATAGTGCTATTGGACTGCAAAGTGAACATATAATAATAATAATAGTTAAATAATTATATAAATGTAAAAAATAGTTGTATAAAGGGGACTTTTTTTCTATATTGTTCCGATAGTTTATTTCAGAGTGTGAGTTATATTTAGTGAAAATAGGCATTATTGGATTGCACTGTGATGTTAGTGTGTTTTAGAGGGTTAACAATTAATTGGGATACACAGTGGGTTATCACAGAACTTAAAATGTACTTTAATCAGTGATATTTGCATGCCAAACTATGACACAGAGAGAGACACACAAGGACACTGACACACACACACACATAATCTCTCACGCAAACTTGTGCAGCCCCTCTATTCACACGCAAACAGCTGGGTGAGGAATGTGGGAAAACACGCTCCCAGTTCTGTTTTGAATAGCACTAACTTCACTGGTCACCCACTGCCACTTTGAAGCATTCAAAAGCACTCTTGATACTTCACAGACAGACTGTAACGTGGGATTATGGAGTGCTGCTGGATGTTTGTAGTAATATGCCCTTTGTCCTTTAGTGAAAGAGATTACTGTACCTTATTATGGTGCCTATAGTTCCATATCATGAATACTGGACCTGTTTAAACAAAAAAATCATGAGATATGTATCCATGGGTACAGATGAGAAAAACATAACAAAACATTGTCAGACTCGTATCTCATAGTGAGATCAATTATCTTGTTTCTAGAATATGGAAGGTGACAGACATGGTGATATATCATGCTCAGTTAAGTCCCAACCCACATTTTTTATTTTAATTTTTTTTCACAACCGATAGCATCTATCGCAGTAACAACCTGAGATTTTTTCATTTATTGGAGATATTCAGAACTAAATATGTAAGTTTTAAGTCTTTGGTATGAACTGTACAAAAGCAGCTGAGTTGGTTGGTGCAAAATCTTCCCTATACAATCCCATCTCCCTAGTCGATTCATATTTTCCTGGGCTGTCAGCACTGCCTGGCTTCACTCTCTGACTCAGACCGGGAGCTCAAGTTTGTCACTCTGTCGTTGTCATCGCTAAAATTCTGAGAGTCTGGAACCAAATTTTGATGGGTGGGCCGTCTCTCTCCTGAGGCCAAATGAGTAGTCTATGCCCTTCAACGGTCCCGAGACAAAGTTCTCGATTGCTCCCTCCCCCTACGATAACACTGTACACTTCGCCAACTCATTTTTCATTTTCTTCTGTCAGTTTGACAGAAATGCAGATGTCACAAATGCCTTAAGGGTGCTGGTGCTTCAGCTGGTAGGTCATAATCTAGTACGCTGAACTGAATGAGCCATGCAATTGTGCATAGTTAAAACCAGAACAGACTTATAAATAGGCTTTTCAAAAGAAGAGAAACTGTTTTACAAAGTCTTTTGTAGTATACAGGCTGTTCAAAAAATAAACTATACAATAAATAACATTTAAATAATAAATAAATTAAATGGTAACTAAATAATACATATATTTATACATTTTATATTTAACGTATTATAAATATTATTGCTTAAACATGCATATTTTAATTTAAAATAAATAATATATCATTGTTCTAAAAACATGCACACACAAAAATTACATATCCATATTTTATAATAGTATTTTTCTTTTTTACATTATAAACATAATTATACTATATTATAATATACAGATTAGAATATAATGTATTAATATAATATAAAGTATAATGTATAATATACAGAATATAAGCATTACTATATTGTATGACACTGAATGTATAACAATTTTTATTCCAATAATACTTTATATTTTTATATATGTGCAGTATTATTGATAATAACATATGTGTCAAATCAAATACAGAAATGCACTTCCAATTTGTAAAAAAAAAAAAAAATTATACTACTATTTATGTGTATAATGTGTGTTTGTGTGTGAGACACAACAGACTCACCAGTATTCATCTGGGTACTGTTTACAAAAGAAGGGGTCCACTTTGTAGGGAGCTATACATAAACTTGAAGGCACTGTGTGATGCTGACTGCCATGCTAAGCTGGGCTGGTGTAATGTGCCAGTTTAAGAAACTTCATACAGCTGCTGCTCAGGCCAGAATTGACTTTGGCAAACACTCTCAAACCTCAAGATCCTTAACAACTTATGTCCTTTCTGCCATCCAAGGCAAGCAGAGCCCTGTCAAAGTCATGTCAGGAAACCTCAAACCAGAGAAGTGTATCAGAGAGGCCTGCAGGCACTTACGCCAGCGCCTCCTGCAACTAAATGAGCCAAGAAATAACATTTTTGGCCGATTTATGTCTTTTGCACGACCACAATACTAGGAAATGACATGAAATACTGTATAACTGCTTTTACAGCACTAAACGTGGTGACAGTTGTGTCTCCGTTGCTGGCACGCAAGCCAAAAACAATGTTATTAATGCAGGAACGCACAAACAAAGCATTCGTTTGGCAAATATTTGGACACTGTATTTACTTTTGGATTCAAAAGTAAACACAGAAGCACATAAGATGCGATATTAATATTTTATAGTTATTTACTAAAAATAGACGTATCAACTGATCTAATTTTCCATTGTTTACGTCTGTTTGACGACTTGCGTCTTAAAAGCTAACGTTACGTTAACTGGTCTTACACTTTTGTTGTATGAACTATATAGTGATACATTAACATAAAACTGTTTCTAAACACATACGTGTAGTTTCGTTAATGAAATTAATGTACGTATTTGATAAGCTATGCCTCCAGGAAGAAAAACGCTACAAACAACGTGGTCGAAGGTCGAGCTCATGCTAATTAGATTACGCAAACGGTTTTGATTACGTGCTGGTAGCGTTGAGTTACGTCATCACGTACATTAATATTCATGAGTTAAAACTTTTTATGCTTTAAAATTTTATTTAAAACATTTTTACTTTATATGCTAAATATAGGTCTGTCTACGTCTGTCAAATGCAGAGTAAGAACAGCTTTGCTGCTTTTTTTCTCTAAAAAGGGTACAGTGTCTAAAAATCACTATTTTAACCATGATTCGTTAGTTTGTCCTTATTATTATCATCATAATATTGTGATTAACTGGTAGTTTCTGTCAATGAAAATTGTAAAAAAGCATTTTTGAAATAATCTTAGCAAAAGAACAAGATTTAAAACAATAACTAATAAGTAAAATTAAATAAAGTAAAAAAAAAACTAAATACATTTGAGTACCTTTTTTATTAAACATATGACATTCACAGTAAATACATACAATAGAAATAGTTTTAAAAGGACACTTAAATGTACACAAATAATAATAATAATAAGTATAACCATAGAAAACAATTAAATAAAAAGTTAACATAAACATCTTTACAATAAATAAATAGATTAAAAAAATAACTAAAGTGAATAAAATCACATTCAAAGAATATTCGGTAGGTATTCCTTACATTTATTTTTTCCGTTAATGCGGTTGTTTTAGCAACTTTCTTATTAGGTGATGAGCAGAAAGGTTCATAAAACAGTTTTAAATCAATAAAAAAAAACAAAAATCCTAAAACTGAGCATATAATCAGTAACTTTACATTTGTGAAGATGAAATAGGCCACACAGAATTAACAGTTTTAACATATCACCCAGCTCCTTTTATCCTGATTCTCAAATCAAAAATAGTGCATTAATTATATCTAAGCTAAAAAAAAGTTTGTTGTAAGCTGAGAATCGTTTTGGAGTATTTTCTGCCACTAGAGGGAGCAGCGGTCAAAAAACACTGATGACGTGTCGAGCAACATGGCAGCGCCCGTGATGGAGCACAACAAGCTCAGCAGCAGTGATCTTTCTCATCTAGAACGAACAGACAGCTCTAACTCTGAATCTCCTTCAGAGGATGGAAACTTTACAGACGATGTTGTTGCACTTGTTCAGAAAGAGATAGGTAGCGATCTTAAGTCGCTAAAGAAGGTGTCAGGGCTTTTGGAGAAACTGACATTAGAGAACAAGCAGCTGGAGGAGCAGGTAAATAAAGGCAGAATGTAACTGTTGTAAAGCATAAAAAAAAAAGAGTTAAACCATTTTATCACATGTGAATTTTATTTGTTTATTACGATGGGCTTGACATGCGAGACAAACTACACCCAATTCTTGACTATTTGTTTTAGTTAGTATTTAAATTTTTTTTTTTTAGTATTTTACATACGCTGAAAGCACATTAAATGCAAGTGAAATCTCTAGTTTAATGTTTTAAATAACTTTTGTGAAAATATGAAATGAAATTATGTACCATCGTCATTCAGCGTCACAGATACATATTTATGTAAACATGAAATGCATACTACTTATGACCTGTACTAAATGTACATACGTAATTTTATTATATTTTTAAGGATTTCAAAAATTCTAGCTGATAAATAGGTAAAACATAATTGACTGAGGGGTAGTGCCAAATATTGGTAAAGTAAAAAATTGCAATTAATCAGTTTTTGAGAGCTGCACAGTAATGCCTAAACATATATTTTTTTTAATATTTCTTGTTCTAAATTTGGCTTATTTTTTGGTGAATAAACAATAACTGAATTTCATTTTAGTGAGTATCTGCTGTAATTTAATGTATGGTAGTCATTTTTACGCTAATAAAAACAAAAAAAAATATGTATAGAAAAAAATAGAAAGCTGTATGTATCATTTATGTTCTATTTTTTGCATTAATTTAGTATTTTTGTTTTATATATTTATAGTTAATGTAAGTATTTATTCATAAATTATGATTTTTGTATACTTTTCTTTATTTGTAATGCAGCATTTGTGTGTACCTGCAGGTGCTGACCGTGTCCTCTTCGGTGCCGTTACGTGTGTCGGCTGCCCTGACCGCAGCAGAGGAGTCTCGAGTGAAGCTGGAGTCTTTACTGGAGAAGGAGAGACTTTTGTCCAACACTTTACAGCAACATCTGCAGGGCGCACAGGTCTGGGCCGACAGCATCGGGCAGGTCTTGGGTCAGATAGATACATTAGAGAGGCATATGAAGTACCTTCAATGTCTGGCTCGTATTGAGGAGCTCAGGTAAATTGCGCGTCCAGATAGTTTGGAGTGTTTATACGTGTTTATATTGGTCTCTAACACAGGTTCCACTTCACTTCTTTTGTGTTGCATTAGTGACAGCATCCAGCAGTATCTGATGACCAATAGCGTGTGGGATGCGGTTGGTGCAATAGACAGGATGGCCTCTCTGGATATGGGTTTGCAGGAGTCAGGCTGCAGCCACTTGCAGGCTTTCCTCAGAGAAACACTTCGCTTTTGGCACAAGATCCTTAAAGATAAACTGGCCAGGTATTAGACTTATTTCGAATTGGATGTTTAGAAGAATAAATATTTAAGTTCACACTAAATGTTTGGTTTTGTTTCAGTGATTTTGAGGAAGTTTTGACGCAGTTCCACTGGCCGTTCATCTCGCCGCCAACACAGACCCTCTCTCCCCCGGCCAACGCACAGGAGCTCAACAGCCAGCTGGATCTGCTGGTCTCCCAACTTCTCTCTCTCCAGACCTCGTATCCTTAATCTTCTGGAATCAAATCCACTTTAATATAGATTCATTTTCTCTGTTAACTCTACTTAATTGTATTGGGCGATTGATTTGGGGTCACAACAATATCCTTAAAGGGATAGTACATCCAAAATTTAAATTTTGTGATTAATTTCTTACCCTCACCAAAAAGGTATTAAGGACATGAAGATATAAAGCTACAAAAATACTTTTATGTGCAGAGAAACAAAAAATAATGATTTTATTCAACAATTTCCTCTCTTCAGGGTTGCCTTCATGAGAGTATAGCACATGAACTTAATTTGTCTTCTGAAGATAAATGAAAATCATGTTATTTTTTTTTTCTTCTGTTTTTAAAGATGCAAAGCTGGCCATTTATTTTATACATTTATTTTCTTAAAGTTTAAGACAAAAACTCTGCTGGACTGTTTGATCTAGATCCACAATGACTTGCTTAAATTGTGAGATAAACTACACAATACTTACGACAACTACAGTATTTTTTACTTGCTCTGAAATTTATTTAGGTTAGTGTTTTATTTGTTGGTTTTTTAATTTAAGGTGCAAAGCTGGTAATTTTCCTTAACAGGTGTTGAAGCGATGACCTTGTATCAGAGAAGACAGAATCTCTGTCTCGTCCAGGGCAGTCCCAGACTCCTCCACTCTCATTGCCCATTCAGATCATGCTGCTTCCCCTCAGTAAGAGATTCAGGTATCACTTCACTGGAAACCGTCAGACCAACAACTTGAGCAAGGTTAGAGATTATTACGCATTTGTTTGAGTAGGAAAACTATTGATAAATTATCATATGTACATCAATGATATGATATTACATTAAATCTTTACAGCCAGAGTGGTATTTGACCCAAATCCTCATTTGGATGGGCAACAGTTCCAACTTTATGGATGAGAAGATTCAGCCTATATTGGATCGTGCTGGGGCCAAAGTTAACGCAAAGGTATGTTCATCATTGGATCGGTTAAATTCTGTTTTCTAAATACATAATATATTTTTATATTTCACCTTTAGTTTCTCGAATCCCTGTCCCTTTCTTACAATTAGCTCCAAGCTTCCATTCAGACTGGCCTCCATCTAATCAACAACCTATTGATAGAGCCATTTTGTTTCTTTAATACATTTCACTTAAATGTACAGCACAATAAGACAAGACATTTAGTTTTAGTGCATCAAAGCCATCTGTAGGCCTTAAAGTCTTACCAATCTTTCATCCAGGTGGAGCTGTGCAGAGGACTCTTGACTCTGGCGCAGGAAAAGCTCGCTCACGACGCTCCTCGATTGCTTTACGACGATGCTCTCTTCTGCCACCTAGTGGACGAGGTGTTGCAGTTTGAAAAAGAGCTCCGTAGCACACACAGTTACCCACGAGCCTACCCCGGTGTCTTGCACATACTACTGGAGGAGACTGTTTTCCAGAAGTGGCTCAGTGTGGAGAGAAAGAGTGAGTGTAAACGTAAGTGTAAGCTTTTCAGTTTCTATGATAAATTAAATTTTGTATGTTGTTTTCTAGTGGCTGTGGAAAAAGTGGACGCTATGCTGTCTGCAGAGGGAGCCTGGAGCTCTCAGTATAAAGACATCACTGATATGGATGAACTCAAAGCACCAGATTGTGCAGAGACCTTCATGACCCTTCTGCTGGTCATCACAGGTATCAATCAAAAAATCATCCTCATATTTGATTCTTGAGGTTAAAACTTGTTACTAAATCTATCCACAATCCTTCTTTTAGAACGATACCGCTCTCTGCCATGTCCGCGGGCTCAGCTCAGTTTCTTGGCTTTGCAAAAGGAGCTGGTGGATGATTTCCGTATCCGCCTCACGCAGGTCATGAAAGAGGAGTCCCGACAGCCGCTAAGCCCTCGCTACTGTGCGATTCTCAATGCTGCCAACTACATCTCCACTGTTCTCAGTGACTGGGGGGACAATGTTGTAAGTGTTTTTGAGTCACACTAAGGCTAACACGAATTTGTATGAGGGCAAGTGTGTCCAAACCTGTTTCTGGAGCGTCACTGTCCAGCAGAGTTTAGCTCCAACACTAATTAAACACATCCGAACCAAAGTAATCAACGTCTTCAGATTCACTAGAAACATCCAGGAGGGTGTGTTGCAACCCTGTATGAGGATAATGGGGGACTTGATGCTTATTTTTTTAATTGCAGTCATTTAGCCTTTTAATGATCATTCCTAGAAAAAAAAACGACTTATTAAAATTTGAAGAAGTCTTGTCCACCAAATTGCCCAAGTCATGTGGTGTAACTAATATGAATATGTGTTTAGGTCAATAAGTATCTTAAAATATCAGATATTTTGATCTTTTTATGACTAGAAGTTTAGTTCTGGTTGTACAATGTCACGTGGTGCGACTACTCATTTATATTTATTAATGAATAATTCATGATAGTGAATATTATTTAAAAGTATTATATATATATATATATATATACATTTATTTATTTTTCTAATTTTTAAAGACTTTTTTTAATTGTTAATATATATACTGTATAATGTAATAATAAAAAGTCTGTAAAATTAGAAAAATAAATAAAACTATTAAATCTACATGAATGCAAATCGTACATTTCTAAGAGGGTTTTGTACCCTCTTATTCATCCTTGACCCATTAATAATTCAAAAATATTTTTCAAAAGTCTTAATTGGGAACAAAAACACAATGCACAAAATCACTTTCCTTTTGTTTTCTCTCAGTTCTTCTTGCAGTTGCAGCAGGCTGCAGTGTCAGTTGGTGAGGAGATCCTAGGTTCTCTTGGACCCACGGAGACGGGGCGTCTGGCTTCTTTGGAAGGATCTTTGTTTGAAGCCCTGTTGGCCCTGCTGGAAAGGCTACGAGGAGACATGCTGGGACGATTACTGGATGCAGTCATGAGAGACGTCAAAGAAAAGGCACAGACATACTGCAAGGACAGGTACAGCAATAACTGAAAAACAGTCAATTTAAAAGATATGTGTGGGTGTTTTTTTAAGGCCTCAAAAGCTCTTAAATGGCTCTTTAGTTTACTGAAATTAAGAAATTGAGTTAGGATTGTTTGAATCTGAGAGCAGTGATCTCTGGGTAGGTGGAGGCATAGTGGTATTATTGCCGTATTGTAGTATTGATTTTGAAGTGTTAAGTATCTGAAGTGAATCTGGTTTATTTCAGGTGGATCTCCTTGCCATCACAGAGTGACCAAGCCACTATGTCATTATCCAGCTCTGCATGTCCCATGATGCTTTGCCTGAGGGATCACCTGCTCCAGCTGCAACAGATGTTGTGTCTTCCTCTGTTTCAGATGTTCTGGCAGGGCCTCGCCGAGAGACTCGACAGCTTCATCTACGAAGACGTCAGTCTCTTGCCTCAACGTTTTTACTGTTAAAACTTAATTTAACCATAACACTAATGTTCAGAAGTTTGGATTTAGTACAATTTATTAAAATGTTTTTGAAAGTATTCTCTTGTAATCAACAAGGCTGCAACCAACAACACATTCAAAACTATAATATTGTGAAATATTATTACAAATACTATCGCTTTTAATCCATTAAAAGCATTCTTGTAAAATAAAAGTATTGTTTTATTTAAAAAAAAAAATCTTACTGACCCTCAAACCTTTTAACAGGAGTGTATCTTAGCCTCAAACTCGAACATGTAGAATGCTTAAATAAGGAGAAATATTTAAGAAAGAGAAAAATCTTTCAAATTTTAGCCAGGATTAACTGTATTTAAAATCTATGTACAATTGTTTGTTGGAGTGCATTGCTTATCTGTTTTTTTTTTTGCTCTCACCCTAAGCTGATCCTGTATAACCATTTCAACGAAGGAGGGGCGGCACAGCTTCAATATGATATGACCAGAAACCTCTTCCCTCTTTTTGGACACTACTGCAAGAGACCTGAAAACTTCTTCAAACAGTAAGTTGCTTTTTTTTAATCAAAGCTAATATTTAGAAAAACCTGATTCTAATTTCTCTCTTTCCTCGTGTCAGTGTGAAGGAGGCCTGCATCATCCTAACTCTCAAGGTCGGCCCAGCGCTGCTGTTGTGTGATGTGCTGAAGCAGTCAAAGGAAGATGATGGTCTTCTGAACCATCAGCAGCCCAGTCCGGAGTCAGTGCTTAATGAGCTGGGAGTCTATAAGCTGGCTCCCAGTGATGTGCAGATCCTACTCAACCTCCGCTCAGCCTGGCTCAACCAATCATAAATCACCCAAAGCATTACCAAGCACTAAAACACCTGTTATACTTCAGATATGACTGAATGAAATATCCTACATCACCCGAGCTACAGTATTTAAAGTGAACTCAAGGGAAATGTAAAAAAAGAAGAAACAAGTAAATTAAAAGATGTTTTAGTGCTATCTTCTTTATTTAGTATTAAATAAAGCATTGCATTTTTGAATATTAAATATGTGTTGTTGGGGTATTTTGTTTTATTTCATCAGTCTAAACAAGATCAAGGCTGTGGGTTTTATCTCAGAAGAGAGAGAAGCCATGTTATGAGGGCTGTATCTTGTAGTGTGCCACCTTTTGCAGGATTAAAGCAGCGTTCCAGGTTCTGAAGAGTCCGCATGCTTGGGTCAAAGGGTATCTGCATGGGTGCAATCAAATATCATAGACAGAATCACACACACACGTTTCATTCATGATGCATGTGAGGAGTTTGTGTTGTTATTTAAATGTTTGAATAAAAGTTTTAGATGATATTGTTAACTAATTAGAAATTTTGCGTCTACGTTGAAGTATTAAATTACTTAAACTGGAGGGGAAATCCATATTAAAACTATCCTAGTAAATAAATAAAACTAAACCCCATTTAGAAAAGAAATGACAGTGTAACACTTTACCTCTGTGATGGGTGCTAAATTGAAATCAGGCTTCATTAAGTTCCTGATCTCTGAGCAGATGTGTGTAGTTTTCTCCAAAAGCATTTCCTAAAAGAAACCATGTTGGATGAATGACTAAGACAGGTGAATTCAGTGTCCTCTACATTTAGATTTTTGCAAAAGTACAATATGGTGATTTAGGACTCAGAGACACCTGTCTGTGTGGGATGGGCGTCGCCTTTCTGTTCTGCTCCTTTTCTTTTGGGCTGAAAGAGGAGGCTGAGCTGGTGGATGGTGTAACATGCTCCTCAGCCTCTACACATGCTGTGTTCAGCAGGGCATGGACAGCTTTCAGCCTGGATGGAGCAATAAGAGTAAACAAAACTGAACTAACTACCACTTAAATAAAACCGTCGCTAAATCTAAACCACAGAGTCCTTGCTGACAATAGTGCACTCTGTAAAAACGGTGTATATTTATCCAACACAAACTACGGTTTGTCTTTGGATGAACAAAATCTACCTGTCCAAACAGATCGCTGTCTGTCCAGCCTGTAGTGCTGCTACTGCGTCTGAAATAGGGCTCATTGCTGATAGAGGAGCATTATTTAAAGCGAAGAGAAGCAGAATCTGAAGAGATCAAATACAACTTTGCTCAGGAACCGATATGCATTACAGGGAGATTTAAATAAAAGACAGTTTATAAAAAGGACTCTAAAGTTCTAAGTTAAAATAATTGAATTACTGATTATTACCGTGTTGTCCTCTGAAGTGGGTCTGTACCACTGGATGCTCAGTTCCTGAATTTCAGTGCTGGCCCAGGGGTATAGATCTGATAATGGCTGGTTATGCTGGCAGGATTTAGGAGAGAGACAATTATAATGATTAGATTTTTCTGTTATCATTTGAAGATGAGGTAATGCATATGTGAAAAGAAACCTGTATTCTCTGATGACTCTGTATTAGAGCTGCAGGGGGATCAGGAACGACCCACTGCTCTTGGTAATAGGGTTGGTGATGGCTAAAGAAGGTGTGCAACTGAGAGAGTCTGAGTGCAAGTTTAGGATCACCGGACATAGACAACAGCCCATCAACACCCTGCACTGCTCCTAAATAACACAGCCATTACATAAATGCATAAAATGATCACCATCATTACATAAAACATATACAGAGTACAGAGGTTGGTAACACTTTATACATAGTCCACTTCAGACATTCTACTAAAAGTAAGTAATTTTGCAACTACATTTCAACTAGCAATCATTAGAGTATAAGTAGACTGTCTGCTTCTTATCTTGTAACACTTTATTTTGAATTATCCACAGCGTACAATATACTATGAAAAACTTTGCAAGTATTTGTCAACTTCAACTAACCCTAACAGCCTACTCTTGAGAGTTAGTAGACATGTTCTTAAAAATTCATCAGAATTAGTCGACATGAAGTTACTTATAGTTAGTAGAATGTCTAAAATGAACTATTAAAATAAATTTTAAACCAAAGGTTCTCAGAGTTTAGGTCTATTAATTGTTGAATGAACTGAATAAAACACCCTATTTTAATAGAGTTATTTTTCCATACCTGTTTGTGAAGAGACCTGTAGCAGGTTGATTAAGTGCATGTAGTAGCGGGACATATGAACCCAGGTTAGCTGAGGGCATTTCCTGCTGTTAATCTCATCCTCAGCATCCATGAATGCCTCATGACTATTGACTGGATTCTCAGAACTTTGTAGTCCCCCTGCCAACGGAATTAGCACATGCACATATTTAGAAATAATGCCTTTATTCAGCAAAGATGCATTACATTGATTTATTGATGCATTACATTGAAATGACACCAATTTGAATCCAATACAATACAATCCTATGTGTAGTAAAAAACACTAAATACTTTTTTTTTTTTTTTTTTTTGCAATGTGTGGACAGATTTTGGGTTACAGTTTACCACAGGGGTGGAAGAGATCATTTAATGCAAAGTCAGGCAGGGCTTTTATTGAGGAAACGGGTACAGGGTCTTCAGTTTGCACAGTGAATCCATGCAAATTGTCACATTTGCCAATAACTTCTGATGTCTACATGACAAAAAGGATAAAACAAGGATAAATCATTTACATTGAACACACTTCATACAGATGTGTGGACGATGACCTTACAGACCTTTAAAGCTATCCTCAAACAAATCCAGCAGAGCAGAAGGCAGGTCTCTCTGACTGTTTCCTAAGAAAATAACATATAATACACATAAATATTACAGAAGTACACTGCTGTAATTCTCAAATTCTGTCACGTTTCACAGCACCTTTGTGGTCTCGTCGGGTGCTGGTGTCAGATTTTCAGCAATTGATATGCCTTTTAAGTATATCAATGCCATTTCCAGGTAGCAACTATGTGTCAATCTGAAATACACACATGCATAAAAATGAGAGTCACGTTTGAACAGAATTAGACAAGAACTTTAGTAAAACAACTTTCTTACCGCAAACCTTGGCTAAGAGTATGGTTAAATGTAGTTAAACACCCAAAAAAGGCCTGTAGGACTTTCTGGGGATCGGATTTTTGCATGGAAATTAGATGTTTGCCCACCATTCCTGCAGACGCAAAGTATTGACCATCTAAAATAATTACTGGTTTATCAGAGAAGATGCTAGATATAAAGATTACTCCCTACTGGTCACCTGTACAGTAGAGGATATCAGCCTCCAGTTGGCGGTCTCTGTTGGCAGAGGCTTGAGAGATGCTGAGTGCACACTGCAGAACTTCCTGAGCAGATATTAAGGGCCTCCAGGGTTCTTCGCCTCCCTTAGAGGAACTTGACAAAGCCTGCAATGCCAAAGAGTGGCCTACAACAGAGCATCCGTATTCATTACAACAGCATCTGCTTGAGCCCATTTACAAAGCAAAATTTATATATGTTAAGCATGTGAATGAACTGCATTAATTTAATACTTAATTACCAGAATGTAAGAGGAATATCTATACAGTTCTGCCTTTTTCTCTTGTCTTACCAATCCGCATGGTTGTCTTTGCCAGCAGGGGAAGCTGTGGAAGATAAATATTCTTCAGGCCAGATAGCAGTTCCACCTCGCCTCCATTTTTGAGACTTATGGACTCGCCAAAGGCACAGAGCTGAAAACAAAGAACATCATTACCACTACTAAATGTAAAACTGTTGCTTTTATATATTCAAAATGACCTAATTTGGGAGGTATTTATCTTTATCAGATCTGTACCGTTTTAGCACATTTTAGATAAGGTGAACTTCACAAATATTTACTCTTGCATCAAATATTTTGAGAATGATAATATACAAAACCTGTTGCTGCAGTAGTTTCTGTGTGAGCAGGTGGAAAGTCTGGCTTCCTGTTCCTCTCAGCTCACTAAGAAGTAACGCAGCCTCAGCTAGAGTCATTTGTGAGCGCAGAGATAGAGCATTTCGCCCAGATAACAAGCTCACAATCTCCTGAACAGACACACACAACATATCAGCCAACAGAAAGAGTCAAATATCACTAAATCAAAATCAACTGTCATAACAAACTACTGACCTGTAGCATGGACGTACTGTCTTCTCTGGGTCTGCCACGGTGTGTGTTGAGTTGGACGCCTTGTAAGAGCAGCAGGGCTTTAGTGTCAGGGTCTCCCCAGGCTTCGGCCTCCTCCAGACCTTCTTTCAGCAGTCGAAGCGCCTCTGCACTGCTGTCCGCACCTGCACAAACAAGCCCAAATAGTCAAAAAACAGCAAATACCAGTTACATCCAACAACATTTACACCACATTAAACTTTCCAAAGCAGCTAACCAGAGCCGATTGCAGTTCCAGGGATATGGCCTACGAGGGAGCGAACTACCGCCAACCTACAGCGGAGCCAAAAAAGGAGATCCATGCGTTCTCCTGCTTCCACTTCTTCAGGAACATCTCTGCTATGGAGATCGAGAACAGACTTTGCATCCTGGGAGCTTGTCTGTAGAGAAACAAACAGCATAAAAGCCTAATGAAACTGATGCAAGACGTATTAAGAATATCAGAGGTTGATTATTACCTGATGTGCTTTGGCTCTGGATCGTCTGAGAGCAGAGGAGGGTGGTCCGGGAGGAGGTAGCGGGCGGAAGTCACTTCGAAACACAGGGGACCTCTGGAGGAGCCTCAAAGTAGACACTGACAGATCTGCACTACAGCAGAGAGGAATGACTTTTAGATTTACAATGGATTCAAACATACAGACATCTCCGGGAACATAAAAAGGCCGCCATGACTGCATTTATTTAATCAAAAACAGCAATATTGCTTATTAGAATTTTAAATAATTGCTTTATATTTTAAAATGTAATTTATTTCTGTGATGACAAAGTTGAATTTTTATCTTCCATTACTCCTGCTGCTTCATATTCATATTCAGTGGAAATCCTGATACATTTTTTCAGGATTCTTCAGTGCATTAAAAGTTCTAAATTCATGCGGAACATTATAAAAAGCCTTTACTCATAATTTCTAAATAAATACAGCATCCTTGATGAATGAAACTACTAGTTTTTTACAAAACAAAAAAAATCACACTGTTCCCCAGCTTTGTAACCGTAGTGTTCATATAGACACCCACACAACTTCACAAACATGCATCTTTCCTCGTGATTTATGTTTCTGTACTACCTGGCAGACATTCTGCCCTGTTGAATGTTGATATTGGACATTAACAGTCTAAACTCCACTGCCAGCTCCATTTCTTCAGGATTGGTGCTCAGGGGATGTGGGGTGAAGAGCTCTGGACCAACCAAAGCATGTGCTTCTTTTAATAGTATGGCCTGACAGGGACAATAAAGAAACATTACTGTATGTTCACTTTGTCATTAATGTTCTTGGCATTTGGTAGATGCATTTATGATTGTTTATAATGCTATACTTATATAACGCTATAGGGTCAAATAATGTTAAAACCCTTTCATAGGCCTAGATCTGGAAGAACAATTTAACAGAAATGAAAGCTGGACAGATTTAACGGTAAATGGAGCACCTTAACTTCTCCTAATGTGAGTTTCCTGGCACTGAGCTGAAGACTCTTGGACTTGTCAGAGCTGGAGACATCAGGATTACAGGAAGTGCTGGAGCATTTCTCCTGAGATTTGGATAACTCTGTGGGTTAAAGAAAATAATTCAGTAATGTGTTAAGGAGATTTTTATTCTGTAATAGTCCATAATAAGATGATAATGATACCTGGTGTCAGTGGCTCAGGCAGGTCATGTATAGTGCTACATACAGCCAAGATGAGATGAACTCTGGCCATCAGGAGACGCCTGGTCAATTTTGTGCCATAAAGAGCCACGATGTCTTCACATGGCCCCCTGTTAACAACTTCCTCCATAACCTGAAAAAAAAAGATCACACAAAGTATTTTGCTTTTTACAAACAGTACAGGATGCTGTCAATGAACGTGATGAACATGTGAAAAAACAGGTAAACTCACTAGAAGATTAGAGGGATCCAACAACAGTTTTCCTTCATTAAATATTTCCTTTGTCTGTGGGATTCAATGTGAATTTTTTAAAAGCCAGTCTTCAGTGTCACATGATACTTTAGAAATCTTTTTGCTGATTTGGTGCTAAGGAAACATATTAACTCTACTGTCTCAACTCTAACTTTAATAAAATAAATAAATAAAACAATTGCATATATTACTATTGTCAACTGGGTATTTATTTATTGTTTATGCTGCGTTACCCAGGATGGCTCCACTCTGTGGTGCCCCGCATGAGGTACAGGCATTTCCCTGCCAAATGTGAGACTGCTGAGCTCTTTAAATGCCTGAGTGTAGGCCCCCAACTCTGTCAGTACCTTTACCTGTATACACAAACATAATATAAACCCGCAAGTCTCAAATAGACAAATACATTCAATTAAACACAGATTTACAAAAACATTCAACGTCTTCAAACCTTCAGTATTCTGCATTTGACAGTGAGGTGTAGATCCCGACACACTATTCTGGCAATATACAGGTACAGAGCCAGTACAGGAAGAACCTGAAATAAGCAGTATGATGTGTTGAATATTAAGATGGATCAGACATCAACTGTAAAATGCACAAAGGTGTCTTAATTTAAGTGTCAAGGAGTGTTGCTCTGGTACCTTGAGAAGGTGTCCTGAGGTATACAGCCAGTGGCAGAGAAAAGACAAACTGGCAACAGTGGTGCCAAGATTCCCTCGATCTGGCTCAGAGAAGAGGTCAATACCTGGGATCAGCTCAGTCTCCACAGAATATGTGAAGTAGGACAGGTCCGTTATTGGATGAGGCAAAGAAGCCATCAGTAGGCACTGCGGAGCATATGACTCTTATTAAAGAGTGCTGACATGGGTACTGCTGGTCATAATTTCCTTACTAGCTGAGTTCAAAACACTACTTTTTCAACACTACGAAAAGCGACTCAGTTCTCACCTTGAAGAGTTTTTGAGAGAGAAGGCAGCACTTTGTGCGCTGATCGATGTTGCAAGTCAGGATGTGCCTGTCATTAGAGGTGAAATCATTGTCTTTAATGAAGCACAGTCACAAATGCACTTCATGGTCTCTCACTTACTGTGCAATCTTGGCTGAAAGCAAAGCTCCCTGAAGACAGCCCCATATCCCAGCATGCTGCAGGGTTTCCTGAGAGGAGCTGCTGCCCCATGAGTCGCCATCCCAAGATTCCAGAACTCCAGAGCTTTGCAGAGCACAGTCCAAAGCCTTACTCCAGAAAGAGAGTGCGGATCTAGACAAAAACATAAACACATATTAATGAAAAATGCTATTTTAAGCATATATGGTGTGAAATCAAAACATCACACGGCTGACTCAAATGTCTGTGGTCAGTAATATTTATTTTACAGAAATGAATAGTTTTATTTGACAAGGATGCATTAAACTGACCAGAAATAACAGTACAGTGTATACAATGTCACAAAAGGTAAAAAAAAAAAAAAAAAAAGTTTAAAAAACACTGTTCTTTTGAACTTTCTATTAATCAAAGAATTCTGAAATTTATGCAGAAAAATATTAAGAAGCGTAATTCCTGTAGGATCATGTGGCACTGAAAACTAATGAAAAATAGTGCTAATGCCATTTTAAAATACACTCAAATAGAAAAGTTGTTGACCAATGATAGTTTACAAACATTAAAACTTCTTAGCAACCACAAGCTTCTAAAAGGCAGTGTAAACACATAAGGGCAGTTTCCCGAACAGGGTTTAGACTAGTCCTAGATTAAAATAAATGTTAAGAGCTGTCTAAAATGGAAAAAGCTTGCACTGACGTACCTTAAAATACATTACTGCCATTGTTTGGTCTTAAAATGCTCCCAGGTAATGCTTTTTGTAAGATATGTTTCTAAAAACTACTTAAATGTCCTAAATTAACATAGATCTAGTCCTGGCTTAATCTAATACCTGTCTGGGAAACTGCCCCATAAAATATAACTTCAAAGTAGGAAAATAAAGCTGTGAACAAATCATACTTTCGATTTCCGTTGTAGAAATGCAGGTTTCCAAGGTCATGGAGTGCTTGCACCTGAAGGGAGCTGTACTTATTTGCTTGAAGATATTCTGCATAAAAAACATATCTGTACTGCAAAAGCTCTAGAACACATTCTGCTCATAAGATGTCAAAGTTCAGATTGGTTCTCACTAATAGAATTGTTGTAGGAAGTGAAAACAGTCTGGAGCTGTGATGGAGGCAGGGTGGTGCTGTAGATGGAGCCCAAAGAGCTGAAGTCCTCTGCAGACAGGTCTGGAGGGCTGATGCCTGGCGGGGTGCTGGCTGCCATGCTGAATTCCACTTTTCCCTGCAGAACGCCGCTGTTCACTTTAGAGAATGGCACCTCAACATATGCTGAGGCCACATACATAGGGTTTGATTGAAAGAGTAAACAGAATAGAGTTATAACACAGAAGAGACTTTGCACACCATAATTAAATATGAAACTCTCTACAAGTAATGTTTACCACAGACCTTTGCTCATTAATTAAATAGGGAAGCCAAGGCATAAAAGCAAATGGCTTTGTTATGTTTAAAATATGTTTCATTAAATACGGCTGATGATTTTATAAAAAATATCAAAAACATAATACACCAATTTAAATATGCTTTTAGCGGAAACCATGACTCACTTTTTCAGGATTCTTTGAGGAATAGAAATTCCAAATGTCTGTCGCTTTTGATCAGTTGAGTGTGTTCTTGCTAAACATCATAATTAAATTCTTAAAAAAAAAAAAAAAAGTACTGACCCCAAACTTGTGCCGTGTGTGAGACTTACAGTGCTGTGTGTCTGCCAGTAGCAGCAGCAGTAGAGTCCGGCTGTGCTGAAAGGTCAGCAGTGTGTGATGTCTTTTCTCTAGAGTGTCTCTGAAACACTGCAGTGTGTCCTCTACATCCAACGGTACACACACCAGACACATGGCTCTCTTCACATCTACAGGAAATTATAAAGCACACACGGAATGCTTAATTATGGTATTTGAAAATAATGAATTATACATTTGGGTTATTATACATACAAAACGGTAAATTAATCAGAAAATAAATGGGACCTGGAAATCCTTTTTGTACCTGCAAGTTTCTCTGGGTCAGTGATCATAATCTGACCTCCCCCGCAGGGAAATAGTAACTGTCTGCTCACATAATTCCTGCATGTCACCTATGGATGACAGTTACAAAATGTAGACATTTTTCCAACTCTAATGGACGCACAACTGGAATATCCATTACAAAGTTTTGCATTGAACAGGCTATGAACTTTAAGCAGATCTTGACATAGTTAATCAAAATAATGTGTATGTGAACATTTCTGCCTACCTTCTCTCCAGAGATCATTTCAGTGTAGGTGAAGTGAGGTTGAGGGGCCTGAGGGCCCCCGAAACAGCTGATCCTGTCCAACAACCTCCTCTGCGCATGCACCAGAACAGGTGTTACCATATGAGAGTAGCGCTCCCTGAAACCCATCATGCATTGCTTTTCAATAGCTATACTTTTGCGATAGAAATAATATATACTTGTTTCATTTGAGCAAACAAGCTTACCGGGTATATGCATTGAAAAGTAGGGCGAGGTGGGCCAGATTCTCCCACTTAGCTTGATAGTACAGAAGCTCTAATGTGTGCAGAACCAGAGTTCTCAGCCAGCGCAAATCTATAACTGTCCCGTCATCCATTGGGGCAGAAAAGTCCAGGCTGGCCTCGAGCTCTACATCTTGATCATCAAAAACATTCCACAGCTACAGAATAAAAAGAAAGATTAACAAATGACCGTTTTAAGGGAGCTGCAGGATGACTGAGAAAAATTTATAATATTTGATTAATTTAATTTAATAAAATAATTCACATTAATAATTTTAAATTAAATAAAACTCAAATTAAAAGAATTACAAGTTTAAATTAAAACTGAAACAATATTTATTACTTAAAGCGCTTTCAAACAATGTATTGAATAAAGATTGAGAACCACTGCTCTAGAGGTGACGTAGATTGACCTTCAGCTTCTCCATCATGTCCATGAGAAGATCTGAGGCCAGTACTAGTAGGGGAGTGATAACTGTATACAGCTGCTCTATTGTCATCCGTCTATCATTGGCGTCAAGGCCTTGGGTTGGCTCTAACATTAGGGCCAATGTGCTGGATTGGTCCCAGAGAGTCCGACACACCCACTGTAAAGTTGTCCAGTGACCCCAGCGATGTGCCAGCACCTAGTGGAAGAAGATGCGAGATGCTCACAAGATAAAGTGCATGGCAAATCAGGGCTATTAAAATAAAACTGCATTTACCATAGCTCTGCGCATGTATACAGAGGCTTTGTTGAGTGTGTCCAGTAACTGAGATGTGGTTTGATGAGCAGGAATGCTGTCAGCTTTAGGGTCCACTCCACCTTCAATGTCACTTTCTGCAGAATTGAACTCCTTCTCACTGCTATTTGGTTCTTCTGAGGATATAGTGTAAATTAGGACAATCATATACTGCGTCTACATGCCGTCATGCTAAAGAGACTTTAACCTACCTTGATTAGCATCTTTAACTTTGTGCTTCACTTCCTTTTTGTGAGCACGGGGTACAGCTATGGGATGTGGTAAAGTCAGTTCAGGTGGCCTGATGTGCTGTGGAACATTCTTCCACTTAATCAGCTTTCCACAGTGAGCCAGAGAAAAGAAAGACTGCGAAAGATGGCTAAAGCTGAAAAGGATAGAAAAAAGCTCAAGTTCAAGTTTCGAACAGTTAAAGAAGAAACAGTAATCAAAAGGTATTAACAGAACAGAATAAAAATCTTGATATTAAGATGAGCTTAAGGTTAAAGATCAGTTTTGCTGATGGATCTGAGTACCAGAGCTTTGGTGGGCCCAGTTTTCTCCTCAGCAGGCCTAGATGGGCACAAGCCAGACTTAAATTAACATGGCAACGCCAAAGTGAATCCTCAGAGTGCATCTGCCTCAGCTTACAGCGGCGCTGATGTTTTCTGATAAAAGCAGCCAGATGATTTAGCAGGGCATCCACAGCTCTGACATCTCTGAGGGACACAACAAATACAGATAAGACAAAATCACGTACACTATAAAGTTTGGGGTCAGTAAAAGTTTTTTAACACTTTATAATACTATTTCCAAAGGATCATGTGACACTAAAGATTGGAGTAATGGCTGGTGAAAATTCAGCTTTGATATTACAGGAATACATTTTTTTTTTTTTTATATTAAAAATAGAAAAAAGTTCATATAATAATATTACTGTTTTTACTACATAAAAAATATGCGTACATTTCAAAACCTTAAAAAAACGCACAGAATTAAAACTACTGAATGTTAGTGTACATGATTTCAAATAAATGTTAAAGATGGATAATTGCACTGTTTTGCACGTTGGGCTGAAATTTTTTTTTACTTTTGAGAATTTTGGTTCTTAAATGCAATCAGAAGTTTCTTCTGTAGCAACTTCCTTCCATCCCGAAACGTGCCATCTTTTTGTTCCTGAAACACAGATTTAGAGATTGTTTACAAACTGAAAGAGAACATGCATTTAATTTGTGCTAATGTGTTCACATGCGTCACAATGTTAACACGAAACTTACTTTGGTATTGTACTCAATCACAGACGTTGTAAAGTCTTTAAACTCCTCCCCTGGTAGACCTGAGTTCTTCTTACAAGAAGGCCCGTACAAAGCTTCATCACATCTGGACATATTACAGAAAGCAAAGAAATGTAACTCCCAACACCTACACACACATTACAAGCATGGACTACACAAAAACACACCTGCTAAACCAGTTCAAGATGTTCTGCTCCCACTGCAACACAAGATCCAGCTCATCTTCTAGCAGGGCTTTCTGGAGCAAGTGTGCAACAAACTCCAGAAAACAAGAGGTCTGCTTGAATTTCATCACTAGGTCAATCACACACAAATGCAAATATACAAAATGAGTGTATGATACCTCTTTCAGTGAATCAGGCTTTTTGTATATGTGTTTTTTTGTTATACCCTCTTTAAAGGCATGCTGGAGGGGGCTGTTTTCAATCACCATGTAGAGTACAACAGGGTCTTCCTGTCCAGTAAGCTCACATGCATTAGACCCTGCATCAGAGGCCATATAACATACTTTGTAGTGATTGTTTAAACATTCCTAATTAAGATCTGAGAAAAAAGAAGAACCTGTATCATTGCAGGATGTGACATCATGGTTTCCCACTGTTTCTGTATGCATGGTTTTCATGGCAATGGCCTCTAAAACATTTAGCTGCCTGCTTGGACCCAAATCATGGATGGATGCCTTCTTCTGAAAATCGAATTCACATGCACTGACATTAATATTTATTAAAGCAGCACAGAGGGTCTATGATAAACAATGAGGCCCACATCACACACCCCATCCAGCTCCACTGATGAAGTTTTTTTGGCAGGTTGCTGTGGGGGCTCATTGATTTCCTGAAGAAGCTTCATTCCCAGCTCAAACACAGATGATGCCATACGACTCCCCTGAGAGGACCTCAAGCTCTAAAAGCACATAGAAATTGATCAAATTGAGGTCATTTTTCTTTTTAAAGAAAAAAAGTATACTTTGATTTAACCAAGCTACATAACATTTCGAAAAAGTAACAGTTAAGATATTCATAAAGATACAAAAGACTTCTTCCTTGCATATTCTTTATTAACAGGCGAACAGTATATGTAATTACTACCTTTGCTAGATAATATGTTATACAAGCGACCATGTGTTGCAGGGACTCTGTGGTGGCAAAAGGCCGTTTCTGCTTGAGGACCTCTGGAATCTCCAGCAGCACAGTAAAACACTTCAACAGCACCTGAAACACACAGATGCATTAAGGCAACTAACGACACATTTGCTATACATAAGCTGTCATATACATCAACAGCTGATTTAATCATTAAATTATGGCACTCCTGATATTTTATTGTTATCAAGCACATTTATAAAAGCAGCCACCTCTATGACAGGCTCAGAAGGGATCTGGTTGAAGATTAACGGAGTGAGAAGGCCGTAACAGCTCACTACAGCCTGTAGGGCGCCAGCTCTGTCGTTGAGGTGAAGAGCAAGATCAGTGGCCACCAACATCCGTTCACACTCTGCAAGCCTGGCCTCCTGCGATGGATGTGCAGACTGGTCAGTTTTACAACTCAGTAAGATAAATTACTTGAGAAACACTGAGCTGTATTATCATGAGCTTTGTTATTATTAACTACAGTATATAACCAACCATAAAGCTGATTTCATCTTATTCAATTTGTTCTCTAACCTGGCCCCGGATCAAAGGTCCTCCATCACAGAGACAGTCACAGAACAGTGCCCCCTCTTGAATGTGAATATCTGTCTGGATGAAGATGGTGAAAAAAAACAGCTGCTGAAGGAGAGGAGAAGAAAGCTGCAGGCTCTCTGGGCGGATTCTACATGAAATAAAAATAAATGACAAATAAAATGGATATTTGATACGGCACATGATCTTACCTTATATTATACTATATTACATTATATTGAATTAAACCTTGTTTGAGCCAATCCTTCAAGACAAGCTTCTTGTTCTGGATCTGGATGACTTGAGTTTGGGGGAAGAGTAAAGTGGCTCCAAAGCTCATTACAAGCCCTTTTGGCAAGGGAGTAGAGTCCTGTCTGATAAGCTACCTAAACAATAACAAGAAACAACATTAAGGGGGTGGCTATTTTGCACAGCAATAAAGTTTAATCCATTTACCTGAGCTATGTGGGCCCAGGTTGTTAGTAGTGGTAGAGGCAGGGAAGCTAGTAGAGGCCTGGTGGTCTCTCCAATGGCACCCCCCACAATTTTGCCCTGAGCGTTAAAAGCAGCCACTGCAAAAATGTAGTTCTTATTAGGTTCCAACCCATCTACATGAAGTAAACGTTCACCTCTGGCAGAAATCTGTTTGAAACACAAATTTCATTTTAGGTACTGAGTATGAATAAATAACACTTTAAAAAAGTAAGGTAAATACATAACCTGATATTTCAAAACACCATATTTTCAACCCTACCATATCTCCAGTCCCACACAAGTAGCAGTCTTGAAGTCGTACTTTTAGGTTGACACCCTCTGCTTCTCTTCCATAAATACAGTACCAGCTAACCTAAATCAGAATAATAGCAAATTGTGTTCTTCAGCATTTACACCTGAGATCAAAGAATAAATTAAAAGGGAAATCAACAGATATCAAAGTGATGCTTAAAGAGGACATGTGACAACCTCCTCCTCCAGGGCATATGGTGCAGGTTTGAAGGTCATGGAGAGGTTGGAACGTGAGAGGAGTATTGGGGCTGGTGGTGGCTGCCTCTTCTCTGCCATTCCTAAATTTTTCTCTGATGGATAAGCACAACTAACCAGCCTCCTCTCTTCAAGCTCAGCTTTCTCCATTAGCGTTATGGCCTCCTGGAAATATGAAAACAGAGTTTACATCTGTTATGCTGATGTTAAGGGACACCAATTGTAATACTGACCTGTAGTATTTTCTTGGTCTCTCGGCTCATCTGGTTTTTCCTGAATGCTAACAGGGCCTTCTGCACTAGGAAAACACACTTAGAGATCTTGTTCTTCTTGATTTTTTCAAAGTCTGTTAAAGAGAAAACCTGTGTAAAACTGGCTGCCTGTTTAAGTGCCAATATGTTAATATCACATTGTACTGAAACTCACCTCCTGTATGTCTATTAATGTCCGAAGTTTGTGATGGAATAGCATGCGAGCTCTTAAACTCCATCAAATTCGTCTCATCTGAACAGAACAAATATGACAGAGTCAGTGACGTGCATAAAAATGTGTTTCACTACTATAATGAAAGGTTGCATGTCTCTCTGACCTGTCCAGGAATCAGATAGTTTGAGAGCAAGTCTGTGCTGGAAAACCAGCAACTCCAAGTGTAAATCCATGGAAAGGGCAGCAAGGTCAGAGGTACTGTTGCTTTCTGGGACTCTGTTGCTCTTGGTAGTCTTAGTGTCACAAAACATCTGTGATTAAGAGAAATGTAACAACTTATAAAGCATTCTTATTTTTTCAACGGTAGCAAGACCTAACAGTGATCGTGTTGTAGTAAAAAACTTAGTACGTTCTTCTTGCCTGCATGAACACTTCATCAAAGACAGCAGAATCCTTATAAAGTGACCTGGCCCTTCCTCTGGACACACATTCCACACCTTTTCCCACCAAATCCAACGCAGTCTGCAGCTGTTCAGTTCTGGATTTCTGCACACATGTAGTTTTATTATGGCTAAACCCTGACACAAGATTTGGTTAATTTTAAGATAATTTCAATTGTTTATAATCTAAATGCTGTGAAATGATTTATGATGCTCCAACATGAACTTTCAGTACAGTTTTATCTTAGATTTTCTACTCATGGGACAACATACCATAAACAGGGAGCTTGCAGATTTTCTAACAGGGATGGACTCTTCACTGCTATCTTCAGTGGTGGCTACAGAAAGAAAAGTGTAAAATAACGATTGTTTAAAAGAAGTTTTCTTATACTCACAAAAGCTGCATTAATTAATATTATGAAACATTATTACAATTTAAAATAACTGTTTTATATTTTATTATATTTTAAAATGTAATTTATTTTTGTGATGTCAAAGCTGTTGAATTTTTGCATCATCTGTTGTAATAGTTCAGTCATTTTTATATAGTCTGTTGCTGTATATCGTCTTTGTGGCACATGGTACCTGTCTTTCTCCCAGACTGTGGTGGTGCATCTGCGTTGCTTTCTAGCACCATGACTAGTCTCAGAGTCATTTCAGTCACTAATAAGAAGTCCACTTCAGCCAGCTGGTGGTCATGGGCCACCTCACACAGCAAAAGGAGGGTCTCCACCCACTATCGAAAAAACCCCCCACAAAAAAAACAAACACATGTTATGGATTCAGTAACTAATGTTATAAATCAACGCATCCCTTATTGCTTTTAAAATTGACAAAGTCTTTTATAATAAGCATTTACTGCTTTTTTTAATAATAACCTGGTCTTGGTTTGCCATGCTTCCAAAGTAGCGCACAGGTTCATAGTGTCTCGACTGTGCTCTTTGAAAGACAGTTTTGCATTTAGCCCAAAAGAAGAGCACAAAGTCCAACACCAAGTCTGCATTTGGCTGGTTATCCTATTTACACAAACATACACATTGTTAGGTTACCTATGACAGCTCTTAAGAGAGAGTAAGAGAAAGACCTGACCTTGTCTGTCCTGCAGACACAAGCATGAAGTGTCTGAATAAGACTGAAAAATTCTTCGGTCATGACTGCTGCCACAATATTCTTGTCTGTAAGGGAATAAAACAATAAAAGAGGGAAGATGTTTACTTTGGGTTTAAGAATTTTACATCACACCAAAAATATAAATGAGTCAACTTTGTTTAAAAAAAATTCTACAAAATTTAAATTCATTTAAATTATGTGATTAGTACCGGCTTGACTATCAAAAGCGGCATCTTTCGTGATGAATTTAACTCTTTGAGTGGACATCAAACGCGCTCCAGCCTCCAAAATCCTCAGCTCCAGCTCATACTTCCTAAATGCACGTCCTTCCATTTTCTGTGAACAGTACAAGAAAAAAGAACTAGATAGCAGCCGATGGATGACATTTTAAGCCATATCACACATGTACTCACAGCTAGTGCTGACATTAGTGCCGTAGAGAGCGAGCTGAACGTGCTCCACTGTTCATATCTAAAGAGTTGCTTCACAAACGTCACTGCAGCATCTACTGCAATCTTACTCTTTCCTGAGAGACACAAACAGAGACCCTGAGCAACATATAATGCATAAACACATATATGAGTCAACATAAATGGCAGGTTAAATGCAAGCACTCACCAGCAACAGCTGTGTCAAAGAGAGAGGACATAGGAGTGACTGCATTCACAGACGGAGGCAGGCTCTCATCAAAAGTGTGGTCAGAATCACCAAAACCTGTGAAAGAAAGCATATTTAAGCCCAGTTTATAATAATAACTATATTAGCTTTACACCAACGTACTATAACGTTCTATTTAAGCCCAGCTGTTTTGTGGTTTGTCACTTTAAATGCTTCATATCAACAGTTGAGAAAAAAATGTTCTGAATGTAATTGCAACGCAGTTCTGTTATTATTATAGTTGTGGTGCAGATTTTTCTTGTAGTATTAGAAAAATTATTCAAAGTGTATAGTTATCGTTATAGTTGTTATAGCTATTGTCCTTGGTGTGAACTAGCCTTAAAAGTCACACTGAAGCAGACAGGATGAAAAACTGTACCAGACAACAATCTAGTCCCAGCCGAAATGAGCTCCAGCACCACATCCTGCACCTCGAATTCTTCAGGCAATCCGGTCTGCAGAGGCCTGACAGAATTGTCTTGTAATGCTTCCAGCACTGCCAGAAAGCGAGCAGCATTGCCCTCGAACATTTCCATCAGGATACGCTCGGTTGGTGTGCGAGGCCATGGAGTCTACCGAGATATATGAGAGTTAAAAAGAAGATACTACAGAAGAACTAAGAAGAATATGTATTCTACATTAGTACACTGAATACTCACCAGCTGTAGCTCTTTCAAATTTCTCTTCTTTTTGGGTCTGAAGAGGCCTTTTGGTTTCCTTCGGGGCTCATACACTGAGCGCTTAAACACCATCACTGCAAGCTTCTCTCCATTAATGGAGCAACAACAGTGATAGAATATGGTAGTTATAATACAAGAACGATAAAAACAACAACATGTTTCATTTAGGCAGCACTTCCTCACTTTTATTGTGGCCTCCTTATATGATTGTTGGGTTTGAAATGACACTTGAGAGCCAGTCATCTCCTCCAGCTTGGCCAGTTCACTGATCTTGCCAAGAGCTCTGCGAGCAAACACCTACAGTATTGCACAACAGGACGCAAGAAGGACAGCTTGCCTATGGGTTCCTGAGTCATAAAGCTACATTGATTTAGCATTTTGATGTGAACTCACCTCTGCCTCAACTGAAGCACAGTCATAAAAATAACATTCGCACACAGCACAGTAAAGTGTGGCCCTCCATGGCAGGAAGTTGGCAGTCAGCAGAGGAACAGAGGTCTCTAGGCATGTGCACGCCCACAGTAAGTACTCTAAAACCTGAACAAAGACAAAAAAAGACTTCCAGATATAAAAAATATATAGGAGGAAAAAACAAACAAAAAAATAAATAAATATATAGTGTACTTGCTCCAAATATTAAGGAATTTAATTCAATTAATTAATGTAATGCAAGCAAGCATCTTGTTGTTTTATGTATCTACCATAATATTTTCTACTATTTGAATTATTTGCAATTTTATTACTCTGCTCACCTCATTTATATATTTTTTATTTGTATGTATATTTGTACTGTACAATATCCTGAAACGGGGACAAATGGGAATATAACAGTTGATACATAAAAATAAAGTACACTTAACATTCAAATATATAAGTGTTATGATTGTCAGCTGGAGCGCACACGACCTCCATCACGGGGCACTCCACCCCGGACTGTTATGTCTGTGCTTCCCCTGTCTGTGTTTCTCTATTGGAATGTTGAAGACTGGTTATGCAGTGTTTGTTTACCGTTGTTTCTGTCTTCCCTTGTGTCTCTGCCCCCTTGCTGGTCTCCTTGACAGTTCATCAGTCCTGCCCCCTTGTTAACTCGTTGCCTCTCCTTTATAACCGCTGTGTGTTTGCTTGCTAGTCACAGAGTATTACGTATACAGTATCTTGTACAAAGCAGTTTTCCCTGTGTTCCTCTAGTCTAGTCTAGTCGTGTTTATTGCGTACCCATGTACTGACTATTGCCTTGATCTGGATTATTGCTCTGTTCTTTCCCCACTGGATATGTAGAATTTATTTGAAATCTTTTTGCTTTTGTAACATGAAAACCTTCACTGTCGCTTTTGATGAGTTAATAAAAATACACTGACCCCAGTAGTGAATAGTACTAGCAAAAGTGTTGCAAAACATCATAGATGAAGGCAAGGTTTTTGCAAACCTGTGAAGCATGGCCTGCTGACATCAGGAATCTGCATATGTTGTAAATGTGTAACGAGCCTGAGGAAAAACAGTGAACAAGTCACAGTCACCATTTATTGTCAGTGTTATATACTACACCCAGAGGTCGTACTGAAGGTACCATTGTAAAGGATCCAGCATAAACTTTCATCAGGCAGAACGGCCTGCATGAGAATGCGCACGAATCCCAGGATTCCCAGCAGCTTTTGAACCGCACTCTGGTCTGGCAGTGCACCTCTCTCTTTCTCCAAATAGAAGATGCACTGGCATTCTCCCTGAAGAGCACGGAACTACAAATACATAGTTCAAAGGTCATTGAAATTGATATTTAAACCAAAAATGATGCACGCATTTTAGACAGGATCCCTAACCGTAAATTGGGCTCTTTTAGAATCAAAGCCATCTGAGAAGAAAGACAGCTTGAAGTGCTCCACGTCTCGTATGTTTTCTAGGCTCAGCGTGCAGAACTGCTGCAGATAGAGTCTGTACCCTTGCCAGAGAGCAAGCCTGTAAAGCTTATAGGACATGAGAAAAAAGATGTGACACTGGACCACAAAATCAGTTATAAGTAGCATGGGTATATTTGTAGCAATAGCCAACAATAAACTGTATAGGTCAAAATGATTAATTTTTGATTATTTCCAAAAATCAATAGGCGATTTTCTAAATATCTTTTTCACCCTCAGATTCCACATTTTCAAATAGTTGTATCTCAGCCAGATATTGTCCTATCCTAACAAACCATAGCTAATTTATTCAGCTTTCAGATGTTGAATAAATCTCAACTTCCAAAAGAATGGACCCTTATGGCTGGGTTTATATAGGGTCACATATAACAATGGATGAAAATTGAGTGCATCAGCATAATAAATTTTGCATAACCAACTGGTGGCTTACAACTGTGGTTACAAAAAAGCAAAGATACAGAGTTTTATTTACCTTGGAGTCGAAGAGGAAATCTGCTGTTTGCAACAGGTGCTCTTCGAAATAAGAGGGAGGAAGGCGAGATTTATACTTGTTCCATGTTTCAAACAGTTTAATGGACCTGTCAGTTAACACAAATGTTCTGTGTATTAATTAAGTATAGTTAAAGATCAAACAAAATATCAATAAAATTCGAGTTTTTAGTCCTGATATATGTAATGTTCTCTATTATACAGTAGATCAGTGTTTTTTAGCCTTTTTTCTGTCTATCTCTTACCCTCTAGAGTAGGATCGGTAGTCGTAGTTGGAAGAGCATGAAAGCTTCTTTATATGCGCTTTAAACTCTTTTAGGTCACTTTCAAAAGCTGACAGGACGGGGTTTTTTTTATCCAATGGTCCGTAGTAGGACGCGGGTGCAGGGTCCATGTCTGAAACAGCGAGTGAGAGGCACTGTGTGTTTTACTCCGTTGTTATGGATATGACGCGCGCTCTCTTTTTGAGATACCGCAATGCGCGTGCGTGTCCCATGTAAAATAAATAAATAAATAAATAATAATAATAATAAATACATTAAAATGCCCTTTATATATAAAAAATGGCTTTAACATATATTCTGTCATGAACTTAATCAGAGTTTTATTTATTTTTTGTTTATTTTCTTTTTTTTTTCTTGGGTTTTAGATGGAAAGCATAATTATATTCAATACCTTTGCTAAAACATAATGAACGAAAACAGACAATTTTACGTCTTGAAAATTTTACAGATTTCCACCCAGTTGTTAATCTTTACCTGCCATCTACTGGGCATTCAGTAATGACGAATCTACCGCAAGATGAATGTTGTAGCAAAGAGACATAGAACTTGAGACATAGTACTTAGTAATGTATAATACGTAACAATATAAAATGAAATATGTATGTGTAATTCAAATAATTATAGTATTTAAAATCACTACAATTCTACACGACGAATATGCGACCTCGAAACTCAAGGTGACACCGGCTGACTGTTGTACATGTTACATGTGGGCCGTGGAGCTGAAGTTATATCGAGAAGGACAAACATCAGGGTTAGTAACATTTGAAGGTGTTGTGACGATAGCTGTCATGTTGTATTCATTTTAAAAATTCAGTATTTTCACCGACCAAAGATAGTAGTATAAACACATATTTTTGTAGAGCTACCATTAGCTTTGCTAGTGTCATTTAACTGCATACTTTATGGCATGGAATACATGTACATTTAGTATCCGCCGCATGTTTTAATTTATTTGTTTGCTGATTGGTTTTCAGTTAAACATAAATGGAAACAAACAAGAAAAAAAGTAACACTATCAGAAAAAACAGATGCTATGGTATTTATATACTGATGATTATTGATTGAATATTTATAAACTAACGATTTATGTATTCAAATATTCCTATTTTGTAGATCTGCATAATTAATAATGAATATAATGTCTTCATTTGTAAATGAAAATGTGTCCGTCTGTAGGAAGACAGATCTCCAGGATTCAAAGCCTTGATTCAGACTGTAAAAACATTTAAACTTTGCTCATCTCACTCTGTTCTTTTTTGTCTCTATCAGTTTTTCTGAGGATGTTGAGACTTGGCTGCCTCAGAGGACTGGGCTGGCATGTGACATCATGGAGCATCCTACGGTCAACAACGAGAGAAACAAATAACCTTTTACATCATATCCCAAAAGCCACATTCCCCTCATGCAGGTCTCTCAAAAAGATACAAATGTCCCATATAAGAACATCAGCTCAAGGTTTTCCTTCACCACGCTGCCGTCTACCATGTTTACTTGGAGAACAAAAAGCTTCTTACTCTCAAGATTCCTCTAAAACACCCAACCCAGGCTCATCAGCAAGGATCAAACTGCGTACGCGTTTGGTAGTGACTCTGCTTTTCGGAGGTGGAGTTATTGGTTCCTGGTGGTATGTTTACCAGGAGAAACAAAAAAAGAACCAGATGCAAAGACTGGAGCAGTTGAAAAAAGTCGCTGTTGGACAGGGAGACTTTAGGCTGTTGGATCACACGGGACAGCAAAGGACCAAACGTGACTTCCTGGGCCGCTGGGTGCTCTTATATTTCGGCTTCACCCACTGCCCAGATATCTGCCCAGACGAGCTAGATAAAATGACAAGTGTGGTGCATATTCTTGATAAAGACCCCAGCCTGCCCATTGTCCAGCCGCTATTTATCACCGTTGACCCTGAGAGAGATGATGTGGCTGCTATGGCAAAGTACGTGAAAGATTTTCACCCCCGGCTGATTGGATTGACGGGTGCTGCGGAGGAAGTGAAGCATGCAGGACGTGATTATAGGGTCTATGCCAGCGCTGGGCCTAAAGACGAGGATGGAGATTATATTGTAGACCACACCATCATCATCTACCTGGTTAATCCAGACGGACTCTTCCTGGACTACTACAATAGAATGAAAAACGATGTACAGATTGCTGAGAGTATACGTAATCACATGAAAAACTATGTTAAGTTATTTCCAGATTAATTTTATCTGGTGGAAAAAATGTTTGCTCAATAAAACTGATTGTGTGTACAAATAACGACGTTGTTAATTAAGTAAATTTATATTTAAATAAGGCTGAAATAAAATATGGAGAATCTGAAAAATTTAAATGTTGGCAATTAACTGTAATAATTAAATTAAGTTATACTTAATAATAAAATTATTTATATTAAAACTACAGAAATATTTTTGTGACAAGCATAAAAAATTACTAAAATTATAAGTGAAACTATATAATAATATTAAGAAAACATGAATTGAATGCTATAATTGCATATAAAGAATATATATATATATAAAAAAATTGGTATTTGGTGTTAGTTGATAATACTACTGTATATATAAATATAGTGCATACAGTATAAATACTTATCTAAACTACAACTCACAAAAACAAAAAAAAATCCAGAAGCAGTTCTCATATACCTTACTAACTCGCACCTGACATCTACTCACATCACACAATATATAGTGCAACACTGTTTTTTTTTATTTTTGTGTCTTGTATAAAATTGGCTTAGTAACTGTACAGACATGCAGATTACTTAGAGATGAAATGGAGGGTCTCCATATTAAAATCTCAAAGCATGCATAGAAAAACCATTTTACAGGCTTTTATCATAATTATAGCCAATGAAATATGACATATTAGCTTCTTAAAATGCAAAGCTGGTCTCAAAACACCTGTTAGTTCTTCATCTCAGGACTCGGATTCATCAAAGCAAATTTAAAAGCCAAACTGAAATCTTGCAGTGCTGGATATCAGCATACAGGCATTAGCAGGCATTAAAAAAGACCTAAAATAGAAAAAGCATAGAAATTCTTTGACATTGTCAGTGATAAATAGCTAATGTTTGGTAAGAGATGACAAGCACTAAACAAACATAAAAGGTCAAGGAATATCTGTAGCAGAGGGTGCGTTGTAGGTTTTGAGACGTTCATGAGCCCTCTGTGTAGTCAGTAATGTGAGCTCCATAGTATCTACGCTCTCTTCAAGCCCATCTCTCTTGTCAATCTCCACAGTATAATCATTAGCCTGTAATACAAAAGTAGCGTCAGGTGACAAGGTAATGATTTAACTTATATTGTCACAAGTATTGATACATATCTCATTTAAAGAAATAGAAGTTGCTCAATATGGCTCAGGCAACCTTACTGGTAATGCATAACTAGACTCTCAGTCATTGCTTTTTATACCCACCAGCTGCAGCGCAGCCAGCATGTATCTGCAGGCTTCTGTGTTCTCCTTGCCTCTGACGACAAAGGCAAAGGATTTTTTCACACCCACGCTACAGAGTGACTGGACAATTCTGTCTCCGTACTCATGGATATCAAAAGCTGGACAGGTCTCCTGTATACAAAATGTTAGACACTTATTTAAAGGGGATAAACTGCAACCAATTGTTCAGTTCACTATATATATTATATATATATATATATATATACATACATATTTTGCTGGATATTTTGATACAAAAATGTATCATCCCACATTACCTGAGCAGCAAGATGAGGGTTGATTCCATCCTCCCACTCTTTGACCCTTCGAGACAGCGCAGTCTCCTGCGCATATTTCTGAGAGTTCACCAGAAACAGGTCCTACAGAGAAATCACAACGAATAAACTACCACTGTGCAATTCAGGAATCATTATTTTCCTGGAAATTGATCTTGAGTTTTCATACCACACTCTTCTTAACTAGATCTTCGTAACTCATCCGGCTCATATGCAAGTCATGGAAAATTTGCTCCTGTTCACCCAGGTGCTCCCCAGGTTCAAGATCATCAACCAAGTTGTCATGTTCCTCATCCGAAAAGCTGTCACCTGAATAACATTGAGGGAATAACCACAAAATGTTTATCTTTTGTGCATTTTAAAAAATGGTTCTAGGAAAACAATGCCAATTAATGTTGCGTCACCCTCTTGGTCTGGATGCCGCACAACCTCGACCTGGTCCTCAATATTCTCTGGTTCCAGGTAAGTTTTCTTTAACTCCTCATCAGAGACAAAAACACCCTAAAACAGAAGATACCTCAGGTTACATGACATCACAAATACACTACTGTTCAAAGTTTAGGGTCAGTAAAACTTCATTTATTTGATATAGAAAATATAGTGAAAATGCTATGTGAAAATAATAATATGTGAAATGCGGTTATAGTTAAAACATTTTTTTATATATTTTAAAACAATAATGTATTCCTATAATGGCAAAGCCAAAATTTTATCACTCCAGTTTTCAGTGCCACTTGTCATTTAGTAGACACTTTTATCCAACAAATGAGCACAACAGAAGCAAGCAAAACCAGCAAAGATGCAATATGTAAGTGCTGTGACGTCTCGGTTAGCCTAATGCAGTACATGTAGCAAGGCCTTTTTATTAGAAATAAAAAAAAAAAACAAGTAGATAGAATAGGAAAAGAATAGGTAATGCTAGTGCTAGATGGCAAGGGTTAGAAGCCTTTATTTGTAATAAAAATTTACATTATTATTTACTGTCACTTAAAGTAAATTTAATGCATTCTTGATTTTCAAAAAAGCCAAACATTCATTACGATAATGTAAATCTCGTATTTACCCTTTTCCTGAGGATCTGCTTCTGTGCTTTGAGACGCGGAGCCATTTTACTCACAAAGATGTAATTTAGGTCTACAGTAAGAAAATTATAAAAAATTAAAATTTCAACAGCTTCTTAACGATGTATTTTATATACAGTAGCACATAGTCTTAAAGTACTACCAGGATACGTTGGTCCATTCTTAAGCTTGCGATCTGCATTCTCAACTGTAGAGGGAGAAAAAAAAAAAAACTTTTCTAATTCATTCAAACACTTACGCCATCCATTTCGTTTCAAATAAAAGCCCAATATCAGCTTACAGGCTTTAGAGTACCAGCTCCCAAAGTCCTGAAGTTTTGAAGGCCCCTTTCTCTTCCTCTTTCCAGACTCTTCAAGACCAGCAGGAACTTTGTAACACTTCCCTAGAGAGCAGAGAAGAAAACAAAAGTCCAACAGCAAACAATATATATATATATATATATATATAAAATAATAGAGACATTT
>JAUMHP010017255.1:0-14812 GCA_032361065.1 Enteromius trimaculatus
ACCTCTCACATCGATTTTTTTTTTTTTTTTTTTTTTTTTTTTTTAATTAGCTGTTTTTTTTGTTGTTGTTGTTTTTTGTATTTGTCTTTGCAAAATTCTTGTAAGGCAGGAAAATATTTACTTTGTTTAAATGTCTCCATCTCTCTTTAAGTGTTTAAAAAAAGGCAAAAACTGTAGCATACCGACGACTGACACTTTCCAGAGTGTTCTCACAGTGACTGCTGCTGAACGAGGGGTTGTGGAATAGTTTGGGAGGGCACAGGTGAAAAATGTGTTGTAGTCTTAAAAACAAAAGCTTGTTTTAACACTAATTATAGAGGGGTTTTTTTTTCTCTTCTTTTGTCCTTGTTTTCTGTTTGACTGGATCAAAAGTTTTGTCCTTTCCTAAGCAGTTAAGATCGGTACAGCTCAGTGCAGAGACCAAAGTTGGCATGGGGGGGACTTTTTTTTTTTTTTTTTTTTACTACTTGAGATAAAATTGGCTTGTATTAGAGCGAAATTATACTTAAACCTAGTTTGCAAACTACTTAAAATAGTTTGCATCTGTGTCCTGTGAACAGAAGCTCTGCATTTTTAATAATAACCAAAATTGCATGCACAGACACAGTTGACATAAAGCACTTAAAAAAATAACAACTGACCGATCACACAAATCGAAAAAATAAATGCAATTACCCATGTGGTTTGTAACTAATGTGGCATCTTAATGCTTAATTGGATTTGTGTACCTGTCAAACATGTTCAGAAGGCGTTCTTCAGTAAGAGCAGTGTTAGAGCAGATGTGCTTCAGTACGTAACAAAAAAAAAGTGCAATCTAGCTTTTGATGGTAGAGAAGTGGTCTGTCAGAGAGATAAACAAACTGCTCTGAGTGTCATCAAAAAGAGATAATCACTTGAACCTTTTTGAAGAATTTCTTAAAAAAAAAAAAAAAAGGCCCCTTTATTGCCTAGTGCTTCTCTCTTTAGCAGGTTAACTCATTCTGTATCAGAAAAGAGATATTACACTTTTCATTGTTTGGCTGCCTGTTGGTTTTAATGTCGCACAATAAAACCTTTATAAAAATATTCAAAGCTATATGCACAATATTCACTGTCGGTACGTCAGTTATATCACTTGTTGGGCTTCTGACATGCAGGTGTCCAGTTTATTGAAGTTCACGTTGTTATATTTCGTATAGTTTCCCCTTTTTACAATTTAGTTGTATATTGAGAGACTATTACAGTCTTACAGGTCATTAACCAGCACTGACGGCTCTCACCTACCACTGCAACTACCCATCTCACTCGACGCACAGCATGCTGTGGTAGAAAAAAGCAGCATATCGTGAATTCAACTAAAAATTAAATGCCATTTGTCAAAACAGTTCGTACACCCTTTCTATGTTTATGCTTGGGTGGAAGTTTGCGTATGAATCAAAATTGCCAAATCGCAAAATAGTAATTTTATCATTAGGTTGCTGATTATGTCAGATATACGCATCTGCATCATTCGAAGTCTTTTGGTGGACGGTTGGTGGGTTAGTTCGGAAACAGACCGAACATTTAGTTAGATCAGACATTGCGATGAACTTTAAACCTTAAGAGTCCGAATGAAAACCAAATGCAGACAGGGAAACTGATGGAGGTTTTTCCCATCTATTGCTCTTTTCTGTTGCCCTTCCATTTGCTATTGCAACTGGCTGTGGTTTGATTGGGTGTAACTGGCAGAACTCGGTGTTCTTGTCTTGTCTACTTTAGCATCGCTGTGGCCCGACCAGAACACGCCAGCCTCAGCAGATCAGCTGCTTGATTTTAGTTCTGAGTGTGCGACCGTTCACAAATACGTCTTTGCAGGCTCGGGGTGGCCGTTTTTGTTTTTTTCTGTGGAAGGCTTTTGGTTTCTATGTTCTGTATCATAGGTCCAGCTTTATTTTCATTTTATTCTATCCTTTAAATGTTCTGAGTTTCAGATTCGTATTTTGTCTTTTATTTTTTAAGCTGGGCCCCAGAGGGGTCCCCTGTCTATTACTTGAACTCTTGCATCACTCACCATTGAATGTCTTTTAATAATACAGATACATTTATTAAAAACACAGGAAATCCCTTTTATGGCATGAATGGACTGAGTATAAAACATGTCTGAATATGTTAACTCTTCAGACTGGAACTCAACTTGTGTGTTTTGTTGAAAGAAAAGGGGCTTATTTATGTTCACAGAGCTGATTATTGGAGTCCAGTATAGCACACATCATATTTGAATAGTTTGAAGAAAATAATCACTTTTTTGCTACGTTTATTAGCATTTTCCCAGGCGTTGAGACCAAAGATTTTAGTTTGGTTTGTTTTTATTTTATTGGGTAGATCTAGTTTTAAAACGATGCATTATTTTCTTCCCTTGTATTTCAATTGCCTTGCTTTCATGCAAACTTAATTTTGTGTCTTAGTTTTGGGTTGCTATTACTAGCCCCGCACTTGTCTGGCAAAATGTCTTTATTACTGTCCTTATATTGAAGGGTTCACTGTGGATTGGCTGGGTGTCCGTTTTTTTGCCATTTAAAAAATAATCTAATTACAATGTTTAACAAAATGTAGTTTTGTTAAGCCTCAAATTGAACAGTCTGGCCTAAAGCTGATTCATTTTTGCACTCACTTCTTTGTAAAAGATAAATGCTTTTGTGTGTGTGTGCCATCACAGTTATCCCTTGTCATTAATTTGGCCGTTAGGTCACTAAACCACCTCTAAAGTTACCAAAATCAAGTGTTTCTATGCCTCTTTTCTTTACAGAATAGTCTTGCATTCACTCCAGCTGGAGTCATTGTTGCTCTTTTTTTTGTTTTGTCAAATTCATTAAAGAAAACAGACAACCCTGTACCACACAGAAATGTATGGTTTTAGGAAGAGAAAAAAACGACGAAAAGTGATTGTAATTCTCAGCAGTGGGGGTTGTTGGTTTTCTTTGTTCCTATACTCAAGAAAGCATGAAATATTCTGTTTTTCTTTTTCCTTTCCGAAAGTTTTCAGGGAAATGAAAAGCATTGCATTGGGAATTCGTATGAGAGACATTTACTAGAGTGCTTTTTTTTTTTTTTGTATTGAAGTGGGAATGGGGAGGGGTGGGAGAGCACACACATTATAACAAGCCGACAGAATCAACAGTGCATTGCTTCAAAAGCTCAGAGGGTTTGGACATGTACCAAAACACTCGTAACGGCTTGAGTTTTCAGTTAGACTCTGTACAAAGCAGGTGTTATGACTAGAAGACCCGGCTAAGGTTATTTCCGGACTGTTAACTAGCACTGGCTATTGCCCTCTTGTGCAGTTCTGCAAAGTTTTATTTGCAGTCAGGTTTGAATATGTTGTGATTCTCATTGGGAGTCTTTTGTGTTCTTACCACAGCTGTCCCACCATGATATCCAGCACATTTCTTATATATATATATATATATATATATAAAAAAGAAATAAATAAAAAATAACAAAAGGTTTTCAAAAAAGAAAAAAAAAAAAAAATCACTCTCCTTCCCACTTTGACATACGTAAAACCCAGCATGCTTCTTTGGTACTCTTGACTGTTGTTTTGTGTAATAAAAACAAACAAACAAACAAAAAAAAAAGGAAAACTAAAAAAAGAAAAAGATGTGGAACAAAAACTGTTAATTGTCTGTTTATGGTGTAGTCAAATATAAATTTTAATATAGCTTCTGAGAAAAGTCTGCTTTTTCAGCTGAAATAAGTTGGAGCCTTTTGTTGCAGTGACTGAAAGCAAAATGATGTTTGCAAAAACTGAGACAGAGGAGCTGAAGCAATAGACAACAGCGTGTTCAATAGCGTTTGCACAACCGACTTCGTAACCTATAAATGCATCTCATCTGAGACCTTTAAACTAATGTATTCATACTCGGATCACGGTATTGACTGAATGCTCACTTTTATTCTGCATAAATCTAAATAATTCCTTATCACCAGCAGTGTATTCATCTCTGGACGTTTATAGACTCAGCTTGAGCAATAAGCCACGGGTTCTCGATGTCCAAAAAACATACATATTGCAATTAATATAAGCGTGTTGCACCAGTCCATTTATGCTTCTATATACAAATGTTTCATGTCTTATTAGACAGGTTTTGGCACAAAAGGACATGAGATACTTGGCTTTGCATGTAGACAACAAGAAATGTCAGAAATCCTCTCTCTCAGTATTTGAGAATCGTTGTTGCTTCAGACTTACCGTTATTCTTCGGTTCTGATTTCCACCACAACATTTTCTTGTATCTGTTACAATAGTTTGTATTGGTTATAGACTCTCCATTTGTTATGAGGTGAACTCATGTATATAATCAATGGAACTCCACAATATTCAGTTCTCTTGCAGAATAAAGAAAATATTTTGTTCAAGTCTCTGTCTTTGCGTATTCTTCAGACGTGTGGGTTCAGGACCTTCATTATTGGTTATATCCTGTAAAAATGTATTTGATCATTTTTAGCGTAAATGAAGTAAGCTATTCACATTTTAAAGGGTGCACATTTGCTACAAAAGCAGTTTACCGATTTTTGAAACATTAGCATAAAAAATATTAACTTATCTACTTATGTTAAACTATTTTAGCTATAGCTAAAAATTTCAAATTTGAAAAGAAATATACCAAAATGTATTTAAAATGCTTATATTTCATGCGTACCATGAATACATTTGCATAGTTATGTACTTCATAAAAAAAATCCCTGCAGTTGTACTTTTAGTAAACTAAACTGGTAAAGTTTCCTAAACTCATTTTTCACTTTAATTGTGCGAAAGTAGTGCTAAAGTCCAACTAAAGATATACTGAAGTAGATTTGATCGTGCTAAAGTGGAAATACTGCAAGTATACGTTGGGAACGCTTGAATTTTAAGACCAATATTTTTCAAAGATCATACAATCCTTATTAATAGTTACATTAAAACGCTTTAATATTGGGAAATGTGCATTGTGCACAAGTAGTACTCCAAATAAAGTTTAATTATAATTTTTACAGTATATCAGTAAGTCTTAAGCCATATGTAATATAAACAAATGTAAATATGTTAATACATTTGATCCACACATATGAAATAAATGTTTTTAAAATAGCATATTGCTTTTTTGCAAGGTGTATTCATTTACATTTGGTGCAGTATAATGTTGTTTTTTGTTTTCATAATATCAAATAATAAATAAAATGGTGCTTTGTGTTAAGAATAATCTCAGATTGATTTCAAAGTAAATAATCAAATAATTAAAACAAACGGCAAGTGAACCATTTTGCCCCTGTCTCCAGAATCAGCATTTGTTTTGGTAGAGGAATTCTGATATTGTTCCTGGACTAGAAAATTTGGCCTACATGCATGTCCAGACTGTTCTGACCTCCTCGTGACTCTGTTTCAAGGTCTAAGCTTTGGCTCAGAGCCAGGTCTTTATCAGTCAGCACTGTGATACACTTTAAACACAGCTGTAATTAATGATAAACAAAAATATCCAATTTCAAGGCATTTGTCCAGTTCCATGGATGATCTTCACTACGTGATCCGATACAACCTCTGGATTTGTTCAGATGCTACTTGAAATACTACGAAAACAAAAGGCTTCTCTGGATTTTCAGGTTCTCTGCAAATTGCACAGCCTCACAATTTACTTGTAGTACATTTAACACATGCTCTGCTCTCCTCTCCTCTCCAAAACGTACTGTTTTATTGCAGTAGTAACTTAACTCTTTTTAAAGGTATAGTAATTTTTATTTTTGGGTGAACTGTCCCTTTAAGAAGTTTGTAAGCTGCTAGAACGGACAGTGTGCATAATGCATACAGCAGACCCAGAAGTCATTGTGAGTGTGTTATCTGGCCCTGGCAGGCTCATTAAACTTGACGTAAATCATTGGAAATGGAGATGAGAGGTGCTGACAGCTCATATTCGTTAATCTATAAAGGCCAAGGGGCGGCTGATCTTTACATCCTTTATCAACTGCATTTGTCCGGTGGGAGCATGGGGTCATTGGGAGGGATGGAGTTTGAGCCCCCCCCCCCAGTTACCTTGCTAGAACTTTAGAAAACACAATAATAGCAAAATCAATAGCCTCCAAGTTGTGCTGTTCGATAATATCATGAGTTGATCGTTTCAGTTATTAAAAGGTGAAGTTTCCCTCAGACCTCACCCCAGATATTAATCTGTGATTTGATTGTTTTGCTGAGCTCATGAAGTTTATTTTTTTCCCCCAGTGCTACTTCGGTTGTGTAAATTTGATCGCTTTAAAGAAATGATCGCCTTTCAAAAACCGTAACCTTTGAAAACTGCCACCAAGGCATTTTTCCAGTTCTGTCAGAAATCACTGCTAGACACATTTGAGTCATCTCACCTCCCAACAGACCAACGCTTTGGGCACTTACCTCGCCTTCTTTGGATGTTCCCAAGATGAAATGTCCCATGTAGACCATTAGCGTCATCTTATTCACAAGCAGTTGCCCAGAAAACCCAGAAAAATCGCAGCACTGTCCAAATAAACCGCAAGAAAAAGAGCCCATGATTTTGCTATCTTGTCAATCAATTTTGCTGTACTTGGCTTTGTTGCACACCACAGCTCCAAAAATGCATTTCATGTTCTCACCACAGGTAATGTTTTGAGCTGTATGGCTCTTTAATAGACAGTGATCATGTCTGATGAAAAGCCATACAGCTCGGGACATCACCTGTGGTGAGAACCTGAAATTGCATTTTTACTTGTTGAAGTTGAGGTTTTTGTTGCCAGTCAGTTTTTATTTTTTGTATTTTGTAATTGACTTTAGCAACTCTTTACTTTAAGAAAATGTAAGTATTTACTCCCAAACTCTGAACAAAGTACAAGGTTCATATTTTATTACAGTAATAAAACTCACAATAAATTTTTTTTCATGCAATTTCCCAAAGGAATACTCATATTTCTGATTTGTCTGATAGCAATTCAAAATTAGGTTTGTTCTTGGTTTGTTGATTGGAGGTAAGCAGCCAAATACTTGGATGGAGACATCCTTTGGTATTTGACGGTGATAAAATAAGATCAGGATGGTGCACATAACCAGTTTACTTAGCTTAAAACATCCATATTCTTTATGGAGAGACACACACCATGATCATCCGTCAAGCCATCCAAATAGTTTCCTGCTGATTGCAATCAAATAACTCAATTATCTAATTAGTCATTGCATCATCCTTTTACCTAATGGGAGCACATCAGATCTCTCCTTCTCTATGCGTACAGCCCACAGGCAACATTCAGCCCTAATGAAAAAATAACTTTATATTTTTCCATGCCTTGCTCCTTCCATTATTTCATATCCATACAAAGTTTCCTTCATTTCAAATTAAATGTTGACTTTGTTTTGGTGCCCAGCCGAGGCAGATGTGGACTGTATAAAGACAGTGTGTGAAGGTGCTGTGACCGTTCAGTGACTTCCTTTCTCTGACAGGTTATGGGTTTTGGAATTCGCTGCCAATCCTATCACATTTCCCTCTGAGCGCTTCAGATATCTGGCACAGGAGACTGACTGAACTGTATTTCTCCACATCCCTCATTGGGTTGTGCTGAGTAGTGCGCTGAAAATGCTGCCTATAAAATGCATGGGAAGCAATAGGAATATCAATATTGCAGACTATCCTAGTCTCACTATATGTAGACAGCTAAGTAGAATTTAACTACATTTTGCAGTGGAATGACAGTAAGAATTTTGCTTTAAAAAGAGTGGTTATTAACTAAAATTACCAAAAAAAAACAAAAAACAAACAACTAAAAATTATATTAATTATAAATAATACAATAAATAATAATGCTAATAAAACATTAAAAATAAATGATATAAAATATTTAGATACAAATATTTATAATAGTGTATAATGTATATCTGTTTTTTAATTATAAAATAAAAAAACAAATAACTAAAAATGTCAAAAGCATAAATTTGAGGTACTTACATTACACAAAAAAATTTAATAAAAACTGAAAAAAATAAATTTAATAAATAATGGCTGTAAATGTATATATGAAAGAATAAAATTTTACTAAAATGTTTAAAAATGTGTTTCTTCCAGTGAAAAGCCATTAACAATTAGCAGTGTAGGACAGCAAATGTGTTGTTGTTGTTGTTGTTATTATTAATGTACCATCCTAATTAAGATAACTGGGAAAAATATGGTCTGATTAAATTATTATGTGATTACACTCAGCAGAACCTGTGGTATAAGCTGACTTTAATCATTTTTAATGATGAATTTACAAATGTTTTCATAGATATCACAGTGTTAACACATGAAGTATATGGTCACAGCTGTGAAACAGGCATCTTGTTGAAATCATGTTTAGCAGCCTGATTAGCATCGCTAGTTAGTTTCAAAGCAGCTTGTGTAGGCCTATTAGGCAACAGGTAATAAATACTGCAAAAAAGCATACTTTTCCCACAAACTACCCAGACCGAGATAATAGTTTATATAGTGACACTGGACAGTTTTGGTTTGACTGTATTTCTGGCATCCTCACAGATGAGCCATTCAGCCTGTTTCCCCAGAATTGAGCTCCGTTGAGGGAGAGCTGCTGACTCTGCAGTCAGGAAGCACAGGTGACATGTGTCAGACTGTTCTGGCAGCCCAAGGCCTCGGCTACTCCCAGCTAAAAGAGGAGACGCTGTCTGGCAAATAGCAGTAATCATCTCAAACCTCTTCACCTATAGCTCTCATATCTCTCCAACATCATGACAAGGATCTTTTCAGCTCCAGACAGACAACCTTCAGAGAAAGGTCTGTGCTGAACCTTGCTTGACGGGATCCAGACCGCCGTGTGCTGTCAGCTATCATAAACAAGGCCTGAGTTCTGATTAACGTGTGTTCATAAAACAAAAATGACTCACTGCTGATGGCTTTGTTGGCACACCAGGGCAATCAAAGTTTACATGCATTAGCATCTGTAAAATGCTAATAAAACGGCATGTAACAAAAGCTGTGATCATGAGTCATCATCACCTTGGGCACAGAGTACTGTAGCACAAAGTTTCCGTGAGAAGACATTACATAGAGTAGTTCGCCAAAAAACATAAATTTAGTCATTTTCTCGCTCTAATGTAATTCCAAGCCTTTTTGTGGTAAGCAAAAAAAGAATTTGTGAAGAATATCCAGGCTGCTCTTTTCCAAGTCAGTGGGGACATGAGAACAAATTTTAGAACTTTCTAAAACTGAAATTTGGAATGAGCTATAACTCTGCCGGGAAAGTTTCTCCTGGCGAGTTTTTGATCTTTAGCGATGTTTTTAGAAGCACGCATTTCCTATCATCTGCACTTCTTTAGGTTCTGGAGTTGGATGTTGTCAAACTCTAAATCTACTGAAAAGAGACTGATTTAAAAAAACAGAGAGTGTGTAAAGGGGGTGTAGAAAGTAAAAGGGAAAGGTGAATGTTGGTGTTGGCAGAGGAGCTGCAGATGTTGGCAGGAGTAGGAGGAAGGTGGTGGAGGAGTGGAGAAGTGAGCCAAGCTTTGCATATACAGTATCTTCAATAAAAAGGCACATGTCCACACGTTTGGACAAGACAGGAGTCTGTGACCCCTATGGGGTCAGAGGTGGTACTGCAGTAATAAGCTAGTATAAAGAGTACAAACTAATTCTTTTGAATAAATGAAAATATGCACTGAACAAAAGTTACTCTTATATATTTTAAAATATAAAGTGTATTGATTTAATCCAAAGCTAGCCCTAACCCTACATTTTTAATGTTCATTTATATATGGATATATATATATATTTTAAAGAAGTCTCTTTTTGCTCACCAAGGCTGCATTTATCAAAAATAAAGTAAAAACAGTGATATTGTGAAAAATTACAACTTCAAATAACTATTTTAAAATTCAACTTATCCGCACTGTTAAAAACATTTAAAATGTCTTAGGTTTAGAAAGACATGGTGAATTTTGTGGTTGAGTAACCCTAATATTATTGTGGAAACTTTTTTAATTTAAATAAAAGTTAAATAAAAGTATTAATAATAAAAAAAAACTCTTCACTTGATAGTCTGTACACCAAAAATGGCAATTTTAATGACTTTTGCATTGGCTTAAATAAAGCATGTATATAAAATCAAACAGGAGGTCTCTGCTTTGTGAACTGGAATGAGAACTCAACGATAAGAGATGTTCAGAAGGATTTTTTTGTCCCTTTTGTGAAAGCACTATACGTTTGTTCTCAAGACTGTACCTGTCACCTGATGCTTCGGTGGAAAGTGGAGCACTATCCTCTGTGACACTGTTTACATAAGGGTGGTGCTGGGTGTGTGAAAGAGGGTTAAATTACAGAATATGTGGTCAGGCCACTAAAAAATCTGCAAGGTAATGTTTATAAATATAGCAGTGACTTACAGGTCCTTTTCAATGGCCTGTGTCTATTACAGGTCTGTGATGTTGGCTTGTGGTGCAGTGGGCAGTTTCTGAATGAGGGCTAGTGTTCTAGAAGGGGGAAGGACTTTTACACTTTACCGGCTATGTTTGTCCACCCTGTGCTCAGGTTAAAGAAACTCTGGCGTATTTGTTTAAGCCGTGGCCTTGTTTTTTTGATGCTACGACCCGGACCGCATGTTTGAAATAAGCTCCAGTTTCCCCCGGCGGTGGCTGAAGTGGACAGGAAAGCCACAACATTATGAGAATTCTGCAGCAGATGTGCAGCTCCTATTTCAATGGTTTAATGAATGTTTATTTAATGTTAGGACCTGGCTGTCTATGCTTTCACTGGCTGGACTGCAGCAGTGTGAAAAGACGTGCGAACAGTGTAACTGGAGATTAGTTTGGGTATTTACACACTGTTGAGTGCTGCAAAGTGACACATCAAACAGAATATGGGAACTTTTACAGCGCTGAAAACAAAGGCGACGATTCCAATGTGCCGATTTGGTGATCAAAAAACATTTATCCGTGCTGATTATAGCATGTGAAAAAAAATTGGTAATAAAATGTATAATGACATTAATACATGAACTGGTAGCCAATTTGCAAATACTTGACAAATAACAAGGACATGGCAAAAAGAGAAAATAAAAGGGTATGTATACACTATACAGAGAGAGTATACAGTATAAATATGTGCGTGTGAAATAATTTAAATGTCATATTAGAGGTGTATCGTTTTCAAAAGTCAGACAGAGAAGACTTGAGGGACTCAATGTCTAAAGACTGATGTCAAAAATAACACAAATCAACATTTAGCTCAGTCATATTATGTTATGTGTAGCATGACATTTCAAGGTATTGCTAAATGTCACACAATGAGATCACAAATTTACCCTTCGCTATAAAGGAAAAACTGACTCTGGAACTGACACCGCACAACATAACATGCATTTTAAGCATCTGACGACAGTTGCTCAAACTTTCCTCTGCCATACACTAATGGAAGACACAGAGATGTCGCTTTAGGAATTTTCCTCAGACCAAAATGCTAACAAAATAAAATAAGGGAAATGGCAGTGAAGGAATGGAACAATAAATAAGGGCAGGGTTAGACAAACACTACAGAAGAGGGACATTTACTTGAAATATCCTCACATGCAAAACGGTAGGGTTTAACTTTTGGAAAGACGTGAACAGTATGTCGCTTTTCCAATGAAGAGAGATTATTTCATTTGGATTCTCACTACACTAGGCTTAGACAGTTAGACAGGAATACAGAGATAGAAAAAAGATGAAAGAAAATAAAGTTTGGTGTTACTACATGCGATTCCGAACAAAATAAAATATTCCCTGTTTTTAAATTGTATTAAAAAAAATTATAATAATAGTCTGATATGCAAAATAATGGTCTGATTTTTGAAACAGAATAATTTATATATACATTACAGGCCAAGGGTTTGGACGATACCTCTTGAAGCTCATCGAGAGAATGCCAAGAGTGTGCAAATCAGTAATCAGAGCAAAGAGTGGATATTTTGTAGAAACTAGAATATAAAAGATGTTTTCAGTTATTTCACCATGCTTTGTTAAGTACATAACTCCACATGTGTTCATTCATAGTTTTGATGCCTTTTGACTGTATATATATATATATATATATATGCCCTCCAAAAGTTTGGAAACGCCCCTAACAAAATGTAGTTTTTGATGATATCAGCATAAATCCATATCAGTTTTTGGTGCAAATACATTAAAGTAACTTGACATTATCACTAAAGACCAGCAATAATCATTTATATTTTGAACACATCATAATGGCAATACATAGATGTCAAAATCAGACATGCCCCTTCAGGCGCAAAATATTTGTTACATTTAACAAAAAATCTTTAATAACATTTTATCAGCCCAATGGGTAACTCAAACTGCAACTATGAGGGTCTGTGGACCCTTCCCCCAAAAGGCAGCTAATACCTCAGGAAGGCAAACCAGAATACTTATACTTAATACTTATACCAGAATACAAAATACTTATTTGACACAGTAATTCCCAAATAACTGGTTAAAAAATCATACAATGTGATTTCTGTATTTTTCTTTTTAGATTCTGTCTCTCACAGTGAAAATGCACCTATGCTGAAAACTAAAGACCCCTCCATGATTTCTAAGTAAGAGAACTTCCAAATCACAGGGTGATCAAATACGTATTGACCTCATACAGTATATATATATATATATATATATATATATATACACATATATATTGCTTGTATACATTTTAAATGATTAGTATTATAGTTCTAGTATTCTAGTTCTAGTTACTGTGGACGACAAACATATAGTGCAATGCAATACAATACAATGATTAAGAGATTTAAATAATCATTCCTCAAAGCTGATGTATCATATGTCACACATTTCAAGAATGATTTTTTTCTAACAATAATCTAACAATCAAGTAAACCTAAGTTGCAGTACAGTAACTTCTCATGTTGAATAATTACAATTCTACATTTATGTGTGTGTGTGTGCGCGCGTGTGTGTGTGAACATATACATAGAGTAGGCCTTGAAGTTAATGATATTTAAATTAAAGTATATATGACTAACATTTGATTGCATTTGAACAGATTTCATTTAAAAGAATTCTGTCTGGTTGAATTCATTAAACTTTTGGATGTGTGTTCTGCCTTATACTGCTGTGTAAATGTATTAAAGAGCATCCATCCACATCATGTAGAGTAGGCATATGATAAGACATATCAGATGTCTGTGTTTGTACATGGCTCCATGGAAGCTAGGACACATACTGTACAGTATATACAAGGGAGTGTGTGCGTGTCAATCGTCAGCTCCTTCTAGCTCCCCGACTCCATCACTCCCTAATGGTGGACCCCACCCCATCAAGTAACACTACCTTTCCTTCACTCACGCTAATTATAGCTTGCGTGTACACACATATACACGCACAGCTCGCCACAATTTTCTGTGCCCTGAAGGACAGAGGGGAAAAGCCAGACCTCCATGAGTATTTTTAGTTCCTCCACTTAACAGGCCTATTCTAACGGAAAGCATAAAAAATTGAAAGAGGGAAATTTTTCTTCAACAACTTCTGCTGGAAATGAGGAGCAGGATGGAGGAGAAACAGACTTAGTTTCAGTTCCATCCACAAAGACACACATTGTGCAAACACATAATGCAAACATCATCAAACACGAGGCAAGGGACAGAGTGGTTTATGAGTTTTTTTTCTTTGTCACAGTGTTTGCAGTCTCGGCCATATGACTGGACCACTATTGTGCTTATGTGTGAGAGTGAGAGAGACGCAGAAAGGGAATGCATACAGAGACAAAAAGCTTCACTGTCTGCTTCTGCTGAATCACTGGTTACACTTCTCCGGATGAACCCGGGCTGATCCTCTGGGCCAGAATCCCGGCGGAGGGGTCTGGAAGTGGAGCAGGGTGAGCTGAAAGGCTCCATACAGCAGTGGAGAGTGGCTGTGTTGGTTGGAGCCGGAGCCCATTGAAGAGCTCAGCTGACCCCACACATTCAGTCAGCCGGGCGCTCCCGCCCTTATCACACGCCTAGGTCACGCCAACACCTGATACCAGCACAATACCGCTCTCTGTTACTGCCAGATTGGGTTCTCTGTGTGTGAGTGTGTGTGCGTGCATGTATTAGCATTATTGCGTACAGTCTTTTTCAAAGTGTGCCATATGTGTGTATCGACTGTGTATTGTATTGATAATGTATATCAATCAATCACTTTTATTTATATAGCGCTTTTAATAATACAGATTGTAGCAAAGCACTGAACATTATCAAACAGGAGAACAGAGAGATGGTAATGTATAATGACGAGATTAAACTATTTATTTATTAAATGCAGAGATGGTCTCTGTAACTAAAACGACGACAATCACTAGAAATTAGGTGTCCCCAATCAAGCAATCCAGAGGCAACAGCGGCACTGAACCAAAACCCCATCCGTGAGAGAAAGGCAGAAAAAAAAAAACCTTCAGAGGAACCAGGCTTAGTTGGGGGCAGTCCTCTGGCTGGACGCCCAGCACATAATTTCCAGTTAAATTTTAAGTGCATGTCAGATTGTGCAAAATACTTATTGTGTGTGCGTGTTAGTGTGCATTTGGTTCCGGTGATCTGACTACAGGGCTCATCCAGGTGTCTCAGATGAAGATTATGTCTTTGTGCTGATACACCATCTGATCTGGATACGGGCTGAGGAACAGAATAAGAAAGAGACAGAGACAGACTAATATTAGCGTAGATGCCATTCTTTTTACGATGTAGCGAGTACACCATGTGTTAAGAGGAGTGTTCCCGGCTGATCTAATTAATGCAGCATAACAATCCTTTAACGGATTTGATTAATAAATGTGCATCAGTGTGTTATGTGTAAGCCAGAGTAAAGAGA
>JAUMHP010017385.1:0-14799 GCA_032361065.1 Enteromius trimaculatus
ATGGCCGTGCGGAACCGGGTTATTGTGAATATCCGGGTTTTAAAAGGGTTACTGGCTGCATGTAAACGTACTCACTGCTTTGGTTGCTTTTCCTTAGGAAAAACTAAAACTAAAAACAACTCAACAGCTTTTTATTGCAGAACACGTTTGTTTTTTTGGCGCAAACATGAAGATGTTTCCAAAAATACAGTGAATGAGGTCACTGTTCTTCCACTAAACCAAGGCCTGTTCACATATTGCAGCATCAATCATATTTCCCAAGGGTTTTAGTGATCGTCTAATCTAATCTATCATCCAGTCAATAGTCAAAATTAAAAAAAGGATTTAAGGTTTGTTATTGGAACTGGTCTGAAGTATATTATTAGCTATTATGATGTATTTTTGTAAATATAACAGTTGTGCTGTTTAAGCTATCAACACTCAGACTCAGAAGGTCGAAACAATAAGTTTCCTATATTAAATGTATAATTACGGTTTAACTAAATGTATGTAAATGGCTGTAATAAAAAGCAGTTTGCATCAGACAGTACTGCAGCACACGGTTTGTTAGTGAACACTCCTCAATGGTGTAAAATTATTTTAATTAAATGAACATGTGTTTTTGGTTTTATATAAAACGATACAAATATACGACATAAATAAATAAATAAATAAATAAATATGTAAAAAACGTTTACGCAGGATTGGATTCAAATCTGCTGACGTCTACAGATTAAGATGATTGACGGGATTGGGGGCCAATGAAAACGCTCTGACGTCAGTGGGACGGACCGGACGCAAACTGCTGTGTGTTCGGGTGCAGATTATTTACATCCGTTACCAGGCAGCGAAGCGCCGCATGACGGTAAAACTCTAACGTTACCAGCGTAAAGATTGAAAAACTGCTCAGATTAATGTTGTTTGCACTGCTAAAATCTAGAAAGCCTTTGTTTTCGTTTTTGTTCATTTGTTTTGTGTATGTCCTGCCTCGAAAGACTAACCGTGTCCTGTTATTAGGGATTTAAAGTTACTTAGTACACTGGAAATCCGTGTAACGTTGTGTTTATAAACCATGTCTGCTGTAGACGATACAGTCAGAAAACGTCACTCCTTCACGAATTTATTAGTTTCATCAACAAGTCCCTGTGATGATGTCTTACTTTAATCTGATATGAGTTTGGGAAAATATCTCATATAAATAATTGTATTGATGGCCACCAAAATGTCATCGCCGAGGTAATCTTTCTGTTTTTAACATTTGAAGAATATAAACGTAAATTGTGATTGTTTTAAGACTTATTTTTTTCTCCTGTTGTCTTCAGTGACGTACGAGAGAAAATAAGGAAGAAGGGGAGAGAACTGCAGGAGTCTTTAGGAAGAGTCAGAGATGATAAGCAGGTATTGCTGTTTGCTCTGTTTGTTGTTTATCACCTGTTACCCAGGGGCTGCACTTTTGGACTGTACACATAAACATTCATATCTGGTTTATTTCACATGTGCTAGATATGTTTGTTATGTTAGGAGTTTGTTATACAAGACAAACTGTAGGGATATAGAGCTAGAGTATGCTCCTTCACTGAACGCATGCATGAAGTCTGTGCCGATCTGCTGTAGGCTTTGGTTCCGTCAGACTGGGATCTGTCTAAGGAGAATGAACACACTGCGGTGGAGGTTGGTTCTGTTCTCACCCTTGCAATTTCGTCTAATGCACTAACACATTTCTGATAGACTTTTCCTCTATAGTTCCTCTGTCCAAATTCCTAGTTAAAGAAATACTATCAAAAAATAAAAAAACAGTAGGTCATCAGTCATCCTGACCTATTTGTCTATACATGCATCCGTTTATTTATTCACAAAATGAGATATTAAGGATGAAGTCTATGTTAGTCATCTTATTAGGCTAAGTAGCAAAATTTTAACAATTCTTTCAATGCTTTTCTGTTGGATTTCAGAACTCTCTTGAACATTCTTTGACATCCTTCTTGTTTCTAAGCATGTTCTTTCCTTAAAAACTGCTACTTACCAGCGTGAAAAACACTGCATGTATTTTTTTCAATCTAAAAACTGAAGGCAGGATAAACAGAAACTCATAAAAACTAGAAAAAAATAAATAATAAAAAAAACTATAGTTTTATATCATATATGTGTGTGTGTGTGTGTATATATATTCCATAATATGTTATATTAGGAGCTTCCAGGTGGAGAAGAGGACCCTGGTGAGACACTCAGACGTTCAGTGATGGTGAAAAGAATGAAAAAGAAGAAGAAGGTCAGGCCTGTGATAACTTCGACAGTATATTAATTCCATGACACAGAACTGATTTTTAATTTTTAATTTCTGCTTTTTTATAAAATGACCATTACTACATCAATAAAAACATTACTTTAGGACATTTTTGGCTTATAATCATTATTTTGTGACTTATGACATTATGATGTAGATGATTATTTGTTTAAAAATGAATGGCTGTATAAAGTAATAATGCAAATGATATCAGTAATCAGTTTTATTCAGTAATTAACCTTTACTTCAGAGTTAGAATAAAAAAACAACAACTGCATATTACTTATTGTTGTTAATTTTATTATTCTGCCATTGCTGCTATTATTATTTATTTTAATTAGGGAATTTACTTTAGCATCTTTTTGTGGTAGACCCAATAAACAGCCATTAAGTAAATAAGTACAAAAGTGTTAATATTGCCACAAAATATCAGTCCACTTAAAGGTTGTTAATGAATCATCTCAGACCTTGTGGCAGTTTTATTCCATTGGTTTCTTTTGTCTCCGGGTTCTAGCTGCTTAAAGAGACGGCGGTGGAGTGTCCTCCAGACGAGGAGGAGGTGACGGCAGTGCAGGAGATGAGAGAGGAGCAGGGCCGAAGAGATGATGGAGAAAGCCCACCAGCACGCTCACCGAGAGGTTAGAGGTTTATAGACATTATTACAAAGCCTTGGTTTCACTGGAGCTGGTTGCCGTGACGGTCTATATAGTTTGTGACTGTAAAAATGTCACTGTCCATCTTGGGAGTACAACACTCTCATCCTCACAATCTTTCTAGATCTTCCTCCTCGTCCTGTGATAAGGCCAGGATCCAGCCAATCACAGACCACCATGAGACAGCGCATGACTGAGAAGCTGAGAGCAGCAAAGGTAAAGGTCGCCTGGGACTAGTGAGAGGAACCCAGAATATATAATATTTCAGAATACTAAATGACCTTAATCATTTATAATTGTGTCACCCCTTCAGTCTAAAGCCGCTAGTCTTCTAGAGCAGGAAAGCATCATTGAGCCTGCCAGTCGTCTCCAGAGTCTGCGAGACAGAGACACCCTCACAAGATTCGACAGAGACGTAAGCACTGATGAAAAATGCCAACATGTAAATTGATGTAAACATAAACAGTCCTGATTTGACCTTATTTGAAGCAGGGCTCAGTCTATAATTACTGAACTCAATAGTACAGTTGTTGCCCTGAGACCATAAACTAAATATTGTAGTATTCACTACAGTTCAAAGGTTAAAAAGTTTTAAAAGAAATTCAGCATGGACACATTACATTGATCAAAAGTGACTGTAAAGACATCTATGTTACAAAATATTTCTATTTTAAGTAAATGCTTTTTTTTTTTTAGCTTTATCAAAGAATCCTGAAAAACTATTAACAGTTTTCAAAAGTTTATATAAAGTTTATTATAATAAGAAAAAACTTACATTAAAATGATTTCTGGATCATGTGACACTGAAGACTGGAGTAATGATATTGAAAATTCAGCTGTACATCACTGGAATAAATTATATTTTTATAAATATATTAGTTACAAACTAGCTTTTTTAAATTATTATAATATTTCATGATTTTACAGTTTTTACTGTATTTTTTAATTGAAATAAATCAGCCTTGGTGAGTCTTAAAAATATATATATGTACATTGTCTGAACATTGTCATGGTTTCCTCCTTCAGACGGATCCAGATCTACAGGCCGATGAAGACTCATCCTTTGCTGCCAGGCTGAAGTTTCGTGATTCAGCTAGACGTGCAGCCAAAGACAGAAGGGTAAGAATCAGCTGTTTCTCATGCGAGGATGAGAAGCGCCCTCAAAAACTAATGAACTGGGTACAGTATATATTATAAAATGGTACATTCAGAATATTTGCATTTACTTGCAATCTACACGAAGCATTTGTATTATTAGGTAGATTATAAATGAACAGAATAGACCTGATGTGTGTTTCTGAGCAGGCTGAGGCTGGTTTGCCCACCGCTGAAGAGGCGTACAACTTCTTCACCTTCAACTTTGACCCAGAGCCTCAACAACAACAGCGGAGTAAGAAAAGACATTCCAGGAGAAGAGAAGCAGAAGAGGACGGCGAGGAGGAAGATGAAGAGAAGGAAGAAGAAGGGGAGGAAGAGGGTGAAGAAGGAGAAGAGTCTGAAGCCAGGGTGATTAGAGTTTTTAGATTAAAAAGTGTATACATTCTACAGTAAGGTTTCACTTTTTTCAATATTAGTAACTGCATTTGATATGAACTAACACTGAAAAACGAAAAAATAAATAAAACCTTGAATCCTAGGTAATGTTAATTTCAACATTTGCTAATAACGTTTTATCGGTTAACATATACTTTAAGGAGTTTACATGAACTAACAAAGGGTAGCTGTGTTTTTATCAACTAAAGTTTACAAAAACGAATAAATACTGTAACAACTGTATTGCTCATTTTTAGAAATCAAATAATGCATTAGTTAACGTGAACTAATCTGAGCTTATTGTATAGTGTCCCTATTTTTGTAACCGTTTGCCATTCATTCATTTATTCATGATGCAATGCATTCACTCTTCAGGATGAAGATGCTCCCCTGGTCAGAGACGATGAGGAGGATTTGTTCATCATTGACCAATCAGCACAGGACTTCCTGGAAGTGAGGAGAGCAGAGTATATAGGCTACAGCAGGCGACTGCAGAGGGAGCGAGAGACACTGTTTGTTCCCAGCATGAGGCCAGGTACAGAAACAGGAGCGGCAACACTCATGCAGTTCTTCATCTGAACCTTCCTAATCTGTGTAATCTGTGATTTACATTTGCCACACAGTTCCTTCCTCCAGTAAGCTGCCAGAGAATGTGCGTCCCCGTTACCTGGAGGAGGAAGGGTTATATGTGGGGGAGAGGCCATCTGTTTGTCTGACCAATCAGAACATTTTGGAAAACCGAATCCTGAAGCAGGCTGAGGTAATTAAAGAAACTGGGTAAAGAAATCATGATTGGGTAAGACTGGGGAAAACTTTATACTAAAACCTCTATAAAAATGAGTCTGTCTGTAACGTGAGTGTTTGGGATTTCTGCAGGGAAGGAAGTGGTTTGGAGACGATGGGCGTATTATTGCTCTGCCTGACCCAATCAAAGAGTCCTCGTGCAGACCGCCTCTCTTTCACCTGGAGGAGGAGCTGGACCCTGCGCTGCAGTCTGTCTACAGAAAGGTCAGGGATTGAATTAGATATTAATGAGATTAGGCCTGTCATAGACCACTGACTCACAAAAGATTCATATTCTGACAGAAATGATCTTTTCCATGAAGCGTCCATAATTAACATTTACATTTTTTATACCTTAAATTGATTTCCAGGTACATTATTTTTTTCCTGACCTTTTCATATTGTTTTAAATATAATTTTTGCTGAGAAGGGATACAGGTAAGGTTAGGGACAGGTTTGGTGGTATGGGCAGGTTTAAGGGTGGGTTAAGGTGTATCCGTAAACAGTGTTATTATACGTGTAATACAGAAGTTAATTACAGATGTAACTACATAGGTATTTTTTAAAATATAAGTAAAATGTAATGTACGTATGTAAGTAAAACATGTATGTACGCAATAAGTGCATTTTACCAAATTATTAATTTAAATGCAAGTACATAGTAGTTAAGACCACCTAATATAAAGTGGCACCCATTCTTCTTTGAGGAAGGATAATTAAGTAAATAGTTGTCAAGAAATGTGGATTCATTCAGTAACTTACTGTAAGACATCACTGTATAAAATCAGTATCACATTTGCATTTGTGCTGATATTGTGGAAAAACAGCAATCTTGCTCTTGTGATGTTGCTTAACTCTATCATACGATATAAATCTAAAAATATCTTGAGTTTGGGGTCATTTTAACTGCATTCTAATAGCTACATCACGATGTGAAAGCGTGCTCTCACACATCATGTTTGTTTTTTGGTTTTTGTTTTTTTGCAAAGTGAGTGCCAACATTATTAAACCAATATGTATTATAATCTCGTAGACCCACCATATTTCACACCCCTAGCTCTGACAGTGTCAATGTGGCCCTTATCCAAGTTCTCAGGCCGCTACAACAAGTGCTTTCAAAGAACAACTAGCTTTTGCCAGATTAAGTTTTGCAAGATTTATGGAATTCATATGAAACCCGACTCGCACGCCAAGACACTGGACCTCTAACACTGCTCTGGAGACAAAGAATCAGTTATGTTTTCTTTCCCACAAAAAAATGTATTAAAAGTCCACACTCGACCCCAATTTTCCCAGGTTCACAGAAGACCAAGCCATATCTTGTAGTTCGGGAAAACACCACAAAATCTTAGCAAGTTATGAACATTTCTGTAGTAAATATATTGTGTATATATGTATATCTACACTGCTCAGAAAAATAAAGGGAGCACTTAAACAACACAATGTAACTCTTCTGTGAAATCAAACTGCCCTCTTAGGAAGCAACACTGATTGAAAATTAATTTCACATGCTGTTGTGCGAATGGAACAGACAACAGGTGGAAATTATAGGCAATTAGCAAGATTAGCAAGAGTGCTTCTGCAGGTGGTGACCACAGACCTCGTCTCAGTTCCTATGCTTTCTGGTTGATGTTTTGGTCACCGTTTGCCAGAGAACACCAAGACTGCCCAATTGTGCTCTTCAGAGTTGCATGCTCGTATTGTCTCTGCGCTTTAATGAAGGGATATACAGCTCGCCGCCGCATTGTGCTATTAAAGAGCGCGTGCTCCGAGGGCGATATATCTGACAGGACAGGATGGTTTGAGAGATGCATTGACTTATTTCATAAGTTACGAAATAATAATTTGACACTGATGTTAAGCCGATCAACATGCCATCTGACCATATGCTGAATTGGGACAGTTTTTCCCTGGTACTCTTTTAAACTGCCTCTGACAGAAGCAGTGCCGACCCAAAGGGTTGTGGGGCCCTAGGCGAGACAAAAAAATAAAATAGAAATCGGGCGCACTGGTGTAAAACGGTGAGAAGAAAGCACAATTTCAAGATAAACACGGAAGTAGCACAATCTGAGCGGGTAGCACAAAACATCACAACTTTGACAGCAGTTATGGATATACAACTTATGAAACATATCAAGCTTAATATTCATATATGTACTCCATATGCTACTTTACTGAGCTGTCATTAGCCCTGTACCGCCTGCACTGCAACCCAGTTATGATGGGGCTTAACTACCTCACATCAAATAAATGTCACTCCCTGATTCCCTTAAATCGTTTTTACCATGGTTTACCTATAGAAACTGTGTTTTGTGATAGTATAATCATGGTTAATTTTCGTAATGGATATTTTAATAGTCTATTATTTTATATCTATAATTTACGGTGTGTACTTGTGAAAATGATTAGGCTCTAGGCTAACACACCACATAATGATGTGCGTTTTAAGGCACTTCAGTGGATCTTAAATGTTACCTATGTTTTCTCAATCTTAAAATAATTTTTCATATATCAATAAAAAGTGTGACAGACTTTTACTTTAGTATTTATCACTTTATTAAATTAAGCTAAACAAAAAGACAAAGTTTACTTTCAGAAGCCGTCACGTTTAGGCTTGTAGTGAGTGGTCGCTTGCCCAAAAACTCAGTCGGATAGCAAAAAGTGTTGGGAAATGAAACCCCTTGCCAAAGTTTGGTCAGTCACAGATACCGTACGGACAGTCTGACCCAATACGACAAAATTTTTCACATACCTTGTTCAGTCAAACGGCAGAAATTATTTTATGTACACTGCTCTGGGTTAACGTGATGTTTTTTCCAACGAGGTGCCGACTCCGCCCACACAGCTATGACGCGATGCTGGCCAAGTAAATAGTGGGAGGTGTTAGGCTAAACAGAATGTGGTGCTTTGGCTGCTGTGTATAACAATCTTTTTTCTGCTTTTACTGTTGTTTTTGTATTTATTATCGTTTTAGGCTATCCGTCATGTATGAATTATACAGAGCTATTGTTTTAATAAAATATGGTGGGTTTTTTTGGTGTTTGTAATTGAGTTTGTGCAAAATGGACGCACCTGAAATTTCATATATACACTCAGTGCACGTGCAAAAGCAAATATTAAAAAAATCTATATTTCGCCAAAGCTGGCCTCAGGAGACGGGCCGGCACTGGACAGAAGTGTCAAAGACTTTCATGCACGTCTTTTAAATTAAAAGTCGCATCAGAGGAAAAAAAAAGACATTTAGAATTACGTTTTTTGTTGATTATTTTATTTTATTTTTTTATCTTGTACTTTCCCCTGACCCACCCATAACAGTCTCGGTTGCAACCCACCAGTTGAGAAACGCTGGTCTAAAACACATCCTGCTGGTTCTTTATGATGCTAAAATGCTAGCGCTTTTTAGTGTCCTATCCTCCATACAGCCTGTTTCCAGGCAATATGAACTGAAAATAATATTTGTGGAGATGAGAGGTGTGAGAACGAAGATGGGATCCAGATGTGTGATGATGTCACGGGTTGTGCTGTGAGACAGGGCAGTGAGGTCGCATGTGCCTGTCACGCCTCACACGACTCGAAATAGGAAATCTGTAACAGACTTTATAACACACACAAAAACATATGCATATGATAGAACAATAACACACCCATTTAGCCATATGTGTTTTATAAATTCTAGAGGTACTTGTGTGTTATGAATGCTGCATGCCAATAAAAGTGAACATTATGAAAATGCTCACAGACATGCGGAACTAATTGACATTAAGTGTTCTGGTAATGCAACCCACTGAAACATAAAAGAGTGAAAATGAGAACCATCAAGCAGACACTAGGAGCACAAGGCTGATGAACAGTGAGAAATCCGAAGTAAACAGAGTCCTCAGGACAGTACACTGCACAGTACAGCCAAAAGAAGAGTAGTAAGAATGTATACGCCAAGCTCAATCACAAACCCTGTTAACTAAAGAAAAGAAAAGTGATTGCTAGCCCTTGCACGCCATGGCCACCCTCAAGCTCTACCAGGCAAAGGCATTAAAGCATCTACACAAGCGTGGTTCTCATAAAGGGGTGATGCAGGAACTCTGCAACCGACTTCGCCCTCCGTGCGACGAAGGTTACAGGGCTTTCCCTTGGTTTAGGTAATGTCCACGGTTGTGGCTGAACCTGGCACAGATGGCAGATGTCGACAAAGCACACTTTCTCGCGCTCCCATCTCCCAGGTTGGCGTCTTCGGCGACACTGTCAGGGATTTAGTTTGGACTGCTTCAGACACAAGACAAGGTTCCTCCCAAGGTTCCTGTCGCCGCCTTTTCAGCCCGTGGTCAGACCTTGCTTTCCTACTGGCTGGAGTTCCCTTAGAACAGGTGTCTGAGCATGTTGTGGTGAACACATATGCCTCCCCCATGCGTTGGGGTGCTGTATGCAATGGGCAAGCAGCTTCGGGCCGCTGGACAGGCACCTGACTGCTGTGACACATCAACAGCTTCTGACCGATGCTGGGCCTCAAGCACCTCCTTTCTCAGGGAATGGGCACAATCTGGCACCTCTCTGGTCTATCACTGGCCGTGATTGAAGTGGTCACTCAGTATAGAGCTCCATCCATGAGGCAGTTCTACGCACTGAGATGGGGTCTGCTCGTCGACTGGTGTTCCTCTCGTGGAGAGGACCCACAGAGATGCCCGATTGCAGTAGTGCTTTTCTTTCCTGCAAGAGAAGTTGTTCGAGAGCAGGCTGTCCCCTTCGACTCTCAAAGTGTACATTGCTGCCATTGCAGCGTATCACAATGCAGTGGAGGGTACATTACTCAGGAAACAGCAACTGATCGTGAGGTTCCTCAGAGGTGCAAGATGGGTTAATCCCCCAAGACCGCACCTCGTACCCTCTTGGGACCTCGCCGTCGTCCTCCGTGGCCTGTGGCAGGCCCCATTCGAGCCACTTGCATCAGTTGAGCTAAAATATCTGTTGCTCAATACAGCGCAGGGGACCTGCAAATCTTCTCTGTTGACGAAGCATGCAACTTCACATATGTAACGTCTCCGTTCCCTCCTTCATGGAACGAGGGTTACTTTCATAACCTAGACGTTATTAGCACAGATGCCATTCAATTATTTAAACACTGAATACTGAATATTTTAAGTGTTAGGTTTAATTAAAATTGTTGTAGCTTACCGAATTTATGGTTCCTTTATTCACTGATGCTTTGTTAAAAAAATAAAATAAAAAAAGACTTACTTTTTGAGGTGTTATTCTGTATGCTATTGCCCCAGGCTCTGAAGTCCAAGCATGTGAACCTCTACATAGCTGGAATGGGCGACCCTCAGGCAGACTACCAGCTGGATGTAGATGTATCCGGCCTTATCTTCTCCCATCATCCTCTCTTCAGCCGTGAACATGTGCTGGCAGCTCGTCTTGCCCAGCTGTACGATCAGCACCTGACCAGACAGCACAAGAACCTCACACGACTACTGACAGATAAGGTAACCTAAAGGAGGGACAATAAAACCAGGCCTCCTGTTCTTCAGACTCATTCTGAATGTGTGTGTGTGTGTGTAGTTGAACAGTTTGAGGAACACGATTCATAATATGCTGGAACTACACAGAGGAGAGGCTCTGAGTCAGGTGACACAGCAAAGGATAGCAGAGTATAAACAGGAAGTGAGGTAAGAAATTTCCAATCATCTCTACCTGTTATATTTATGATTGTTGTTTCATCATGTTTAAATAAATTCTTGGTCTGTTCATTTATTGTCAGACACACTCGTCAGTTGCGTGATGTGGAGCAGGAGAAGGACAGAGCTATGCTCAAAAGCATCATCAGAGTGTGGAAGGAGCTCAAAGCTCTGAGAGACTTCCAGAGGTTCTCCAACACGCCCTTCAAACTCTTCATCAGGAGGTAGGGTTTCTTTTCACATGTGTCCGACTCTGTGTTTGTGCTTTGTTTCGTTAAACAAGTGACGTCTGCAGGGAGAAGGTGGACAGAGAGCAGGACGAGCAGGAGTTTGAGAATGACATCATAGCGGAGGTGTCAGAGCTGCAGGCGGAGGCAGAGGAAGACTATCAGAGGAAGATGAGTGAATACAGAAGACAACATGAGGAATGGAAATCCTGGAAGAGAAAACAGGTACTGCTACACATGGGATATGACAACTGTTTCTGCAGTCATAACCCTCTTTGACACCGGTCCAATGTTCTCAACATGTTCCTGATTCCTTCAGAAAGCTTTGAAGAAAAAGCAGAAAAAGAAAAGACAGCAGGAGGAAGAAGAGGAGGATGAGGAAAGTGAGGAAGATCTAGGTGAGGAGCCAGAGAAGCCAGAACCTCCAGAGAAACCAGACATGGGCAACCTGGAAGAGCAAGTGCGGGAGAAAGCAGCCAGGATCCACAGGAAACCTGGAGAACCGGTTCTGATTCCAGAACTTACCGTCTCTGGGCCCGTCACCCCCAATGAGCAGTGTCCACGGTGAATGACACACACACACACACACACACACACACACACACTGGTACAGTTACCTCACACCTTAAAAAAATAAAAAACGAGAACGTGTTTGCTAAGGTAAGCATCATAATTACTCTTTCTTATATGCAAGTGATATGACCATGACTGTGTCATAAACCGGAGTATTAAATCTGGCATAACATGTCCCACACTGTTCGTATTATTGATATGCTTGAGCCTTGTGGACAATAAATTGGGTAAAATTTGCCCAATCTTATTGTTGACTGGCTCTGACTTTCGGCAGCTAATCGGCAAATAACACGAAGAAAACCTTAAAGGAACAAGCCACAGTTGAGCCAGCAATGTCACATGGACAATTTTAACAATGTTTCTTTCTGGGAAAATTTCAAGTGTTTACTTTGCTTTATTTTTATTTTAAATACTTCACATTTTAAATCAATTTCTAGATGTCCGTTCAGTAGTCGTTTTAACAAATGACACAATTTAGTTTGTGGAGCGTCTAATAAGATGATGAAAAGCAGTTGCAAATGTTGTATTGTATTGTATTTTAGTGTAGATATTTGGAAGAAGTTACATTACGAATCCATATTGATTTCCCTTTTTGTCGACCCTACTGCCACCTGCTGTTGTGGAGAGTTATTTCCTACCACACTAGTTGGCCATTGGCCATACTGTAGTTTTTGTGGTGTTCAAGTGTGACTTTTTGGATGTTATGCGTTCAATGTGGGCAACACCACCATCAACCTCAATTGCTGCTAGTTCTTTGATGAAGGTTTGGGTGGTTTGGTGATATGTAGAAACCACATATTAGCTCCAGAATTGTAAAAATGTTGTTTTTGCTTGTCTTGTCTAGTGCCGAGTTTGCTCGTAGAGAGGATGTGTCCAAACGTGCCCTCTTCATCAAGGTGCTGTACAACGATAAAGAAGTTTCCAGAACAGACAGTCGAAACCTCAACATGGATTTCAGAGTTCACTTTGGTCAAATCTTTAACCTCAAGATAGTGAACTGGCCAGAAAGCATAAAACTACAGGTACAGCGGGGTTGTGTGCTTTCATCCAAATGTACTGCTGTTTGTCTGCTTGTGTCTGAGACGTTCTTGACGTTGTCTCGCAGGTGTTTGAGAGTGTCGGCTCTTCCTCCTCTATGCTGGCTGAGGTGTGTGTGCCGGTTCCAGAATCTTCTGTCCTGACCGGCAGTGCACTGTTTGAGGAGATGGAGTTCAGCAGTAACCAAAGAGTCACGTTTAACCATGAGGGGGTCGGCAGTGGTAAAAACGTCTTTAAACCTTCCTAAACAGATTGTTTGGTGCGTCACAGTCATGAGTCATATAGGTTGTTTTCTTGTTTGTGGTAGGTGTTCCGTTCTCCTTCGAGGCTGACAACACTAATAGACAGACCCTGTTGACATCAGGGAAGCTCTCCTGCTGCGTGTCATGGGCTATAGGGGAAGATGACGTCCCTCTCGCACCCCCGGCCAGTCAGCCTGGAGGGGGTATGTACAGGTCAGAGAGCCAAATTGAGTTCCAGCCCTCCATTAACGCATTATTTTCAGTTGTGTAGGATAAGAGATGCAATGTTTTCTCTCTCTTTAGTGGTCTCAGGCAGATGGATGCTATAGCATGTATTGGAGCATCTGGGCTGAATGACATGAAGAAATTGGGGAAGTGGGCGGCTGAGTCTCGCCTCGACCCCAATGACCCCAACAATGCTTCCATCATGCAGCTACTCTCGGTACATACACACCCAGAATTCCCTAGACAAATGTCATGTATAATGTACCTCATAATAATTGTTTTCTATTGTCTAATGTTGTTTCTACATAAACTACACTGCGCTCTAAAAAGGCGTCTGCCAATGAGCTTGAAGATTCTTTTCAACACTTAGTTAAATAAATTAAAACATTTAGTCTTTTTACACCACAGTTGAGAGAACCAATAAGAGTCTAGTATTCAGGAGCGCTGTGTTTACTTTGATGTGTTATTGTCTTTGTAGGTGGTGAGTGGTGGAGATGTGGCGGTGCCTGAATATTTCCGCCTGGAGCAGCTTCAGGAGGAGTTTAATTTCCTAACCGATGAGGAGCTGCATCGTTCCCGCCGCTTTCGTCTCCTGAGGCTGCGGAGTCAGGAGGTGCCGGAGTTTCGTCACTTTAAATGCGTTCCGTCCATGGAGCGGGAAATATCTGAAAAAGTGTTCCAGGTAAGATCACTTAACCTCGGTGAAATCTTAAGGTTGTCCAGACTGGATGAATCGCCAAAGACTTTAAAATAAAAAAAAAATTTAAAAAAGGGGTCAAATTAGCGTAAGAGCGCAATTTCAAAACTGCACCAATGAGAGTGGAAATTTCTACAAGTAATTTACTAAAGAAAACAGATGCAACATGTCATTTACATATCGACCAAAACAATATACCAAGCGCAGCACAAATTAGCGCAGTCACAAATAAAGAATAATAATAAAACAAAAACATTTGAATAGAACCGGAGGTAAAAAAAACTTTTGATAGAGCGGGTATTACCTGACTCCTGGTTGAAGATTCCAAATCTGAAGCAAATGAAAAATAACATGGCAAACAATATTTTTGTGTTCTGCTTGCACTCTAAATAAATTACTTTAGAAAAAAATCCTGTCCTTTCTACCACATGCTCTTTGTTCTTTGCCCCTAGCAACATATTGCAGCCATTTCAAGCACAAAATCATTTGCAAAAGACATGCTTGTTTTGGCTATTAAAAAAAATGCCAGTAATTTGACAAGCGCAAATGTTAATAAAACACCTTTTGTGATTTATTTGTATACTCTCTTCCGATGACTTTTGCGTCTGTTAAGGGAAACTCATAGAAATGCTTAATCAATTAGTGCTTTTCAGCACTACTTCTTCAATTCACTTTGATTTGGAAAATGACCATGAACCGTACAATACATGAATCGTTACACTACTACAAAAGATGGTGTGAGCAAGCTGTTAGTTATCCAAAGCGACTTACAGGTGGGGAAAAAAACAGCAAGCAATTAGTCATACAGAGGCAAAAACAACAAAATGAAGTGCTCATAATACCATAAAACAGGCCATGTTCAAATAGGTGCAGGCTAGAAAGAAAGAGTAGGGTTGAGT
>JAUMHP010017434.1:0-14795 GCA_032361065.1 Enteromius trimaculatus
ACGCGTGTTATCATAGCACAGGTTTAACGTTTAAACATTGTGATATGCTTGAACTCTTTTAGTATATCTAGGTTTTATTTTAGGAGCTTGTTAGCCCAATTAAAGAAGATCAGAAGCCGATGAAGATTAAATCCGATGGACGTACTGTATGTCCCTTTGACCAATAATTTGGTCACTTTTCCCAAATAAGACAAATTCCTTCCTGAGTTGGAATACTCAGTAAAGTATTTTGCTTTAATGCTATGGGTGTAACGAAGGAGACGAGGGGCATGTGGATCCAAATGCAGCGAGTTTATTAATAAACACAAGGTAGTCAGGCTGGGTTGATCGACAGCAAAAATGAACAACAGAGGAACAGGCGAGAGAATACTCCAAATACAAGGCGATAGTCAGACGATCGGCGAACGGTATCCAAGGCAGAATCAAGAGTCCGGGAACAGGACTCTTGAATTTTTTAATTGCTATTTACTATGTTTTTTTCGTTTATTCTGGAAAGCGCCCTGGGCACCTTTATGTTGTTGTAAGGCGCTATATTAAGGCGCTATATAAATAAAATTTGATTGATTGATTGATTGAGTGCCACTCGTGACAGTGAGCTGCTCAAAGCTGCTAATTGGTGGATGTGCTTCAGACTTTTTAGATTTATTATGTTGAAAAGCAAAAAACTAAATACTAGCATTAACTATACCCTTAACTAAAAATTTAGCTGAAGCATCTTTGCAATCTCAAGCATTGCTCATCAGCAGTTTGCCAAATATCTGCCATGTTTCTCCACCTCTCAAGCTCTGTCAGGTTGGATGGAGGCAGATGCGCATGTTCAGTGTTCTCCAGAAATATTTGAATTTTTCAAACGTGACGCTTAGAATTGAGATTGATCAGACCAGATCATTCTATTTCTCGTAGTCTGAGGGTTCTTTAAGAGCTTTTTGTTTGTTTTTTTGCTGCACAGTAATGGTGTATTGAGTGTAGACTGATTTAAAGCAGTTTAACATGACAAAATGTGAAAAAAGGGTATTTCGCAAATCTTGTATTTCTGCACTGTAAAGGCCTGTTCACACCGGGACGAATATCGCCCGCGAATATCGCCGACGTTTAACGCGCCGTGACTGAACAAAGGGCGCCAATGTGAGTGTACACACTGACGCGAAAAACGCCAGGCATAAAAGCGTAATTTTTTAAAAGACGCGCCGCATTTAAAAACTGGCCGACCAGTGAGATTAGTGCTTTTGTTCACATGACCGGAGCTGCTGAAGTTACAGTAAAACACGACTTGGTGGCGCTCGAGATCACTGCAAGAAAGAGGAAAGTAAACCAAGATGCCCAAGATGAATGTAGAGTTGCTAGTATCATTAGTTTCTGAACACAAAGAGCTTTTTGATAAACGCGACAGCGACTACAAAAATCTTGATAAGAGGGAGTTGCTATGGAGAGGAATTTGCAGATCAAATAGGATTCGATGGTGAGTTTCATTTCACTTAATTTTCTTTCATATACATTTGCTTGTAACTTTTTTACCAGTTAACAGAAAGCGTGAAAATTGTTTTGAACAGAGCGTAAATACCGGCTCTCTTCTTTTTCTGTGTGACAAGCAAGTGTCAGAAGCACAGCGTCACCTTGTGTACAGAGGTATTTCTGTTGTTTATTAAGCGCCATGCGAGTGAATTCGCCCGTGAAAATTGCATGGTTATCCTGGCGAAAAACGTCTCGAAAAACGCTAACGAAATGCGCGTGCGATATTCACCCTGGTGTGTACAGGCCTTTAGTCTGCATAGGGACCCGCACACCTCCTCTCGTCTCTATCGTGACACATTACAAACTATTGTAACAACAATACATAATGCATTTTTACATGCATGTAACGCTAACCATACAGTAAGTACATGTAATTAACATTACTCAGTACCTAAATGTATATATTTGCACTGTAACAAGAACCTTGAATACTTTGTAATATATTCTTCAGGTTTGTTTAAGTATGTGTATGTTTTGTATGTGTATATGAATTATATTATACAAGCAATTTTTTTGTTCATAACATGTATTGTGTCGAGAATTGTGTGAATCGTGGCTTGTGAGTCAGTCGCTGGCCTCATTGTGCTGCTGATTGTTTTCCTGCGTCACTGAGCCTGCTAAGCTAGGCTAAGTGCTAGCATTACCGTCCATACCCAGACAGCCACCATGTTTCTCTGGACGTTTCTCTGGCTTTCCTCATCTCTGTTAACTCAGCGTTGAGTTTGCTGTTGCCCGAATAGCACAATTCTGTTTTTATTATTGTTTTTCTGTGAAATCGGCCCATTTTAATGGTGGCGTGGAGTGTTAGCAGCGAAACGGCTCTCTGGGGAGCAGAGCATCAGGCAGCTGAATTTCCACAGCCATTAAGCAGTCTCCATTCAATTAGAATGCATAGAATCCTGACACGCCATAACTTACAGCCCTCTCGGCCAACATAAAGCATGTCTATAGCGCAGCTCCCCACTCTAAAAATACTGAGCCAATCTGACCACCACTTTTATAGGAAGCTAATTACATCCTTGATTTTTTTGTTTCAGAAAATTAAACCTGGATTAATGGTTCACCTTATTTGAGGGGGAGCGGCGTTGCCCAGGTTTGTGTGCTTTAATGCAGATAGATACAGTGAGGCAGGAGAAGGAGGAGGGAGATGATTTTCTGCAAGGAGTCGCACAGCCTCAGACTCGCCTGCCATCAATTAGACTGCGTCACAGACCAGCACTCTCATACCTCCACATCTAATAAATTATGCTACGTATCAGAAATGGCACGGTTACCTATTTAAAAAACAGGATTGTGTCGGGGCGAGCCGTAAATATGAAATATGAAAGGCAACAAATTGAGACAGTCAATAAAATCTGAGATTTGTTACCAGACTAAATGCTACGTGCAGAAAGGTGTTGCTGACGATCAGGAATTATGATGATAGAAATGGACTTTGATTGGTGTTTAATTTTTTTGCTGGAGTGGACGCTTCTTATTTACCACCTGATTAATTATACTCCACTTCCGGCAAATACAGGCATTAGTCCTAATACAGACGTTATTGTAAAATCACCTCTTTCAGACTGTGAGATTGCTCTCATTTATTCATTATTATTGCGTAGAAAATCTCATTTAAAAAGCACCTTGCTGTTTTCCATTTTTGCGGTACAGAAGACGGTGGAAAATCAATGTGTTTGGTGTATTTATGCTCTCTCTTGTGAAAAAAGTTTCAGCATACTTTGAGTACTCATTATGGAAATAATATATTTTAAGAGAATATACTTAAAATGACATACACTTAAGTGTGAACATGAAAATATAAGGATTTAAAATTGAAAATGTTTTATATTTTACATTTACATCCAGTTGATCTTAAGAGCCTTTTTTGACCCACTTAAAGGAACGGTTCATGCAAAAATTAAACAGACGAAAAGAAGTCAATGGATTCCAGCAACTTTTTGGTTTAAAATAAAGATAGGTATATTTTAAATATTTTATATATATATATATATATATATATATATATATATACACACCTTACTCAAAAAAAAAGCATGCAAACCGATTGCCTTGAAAAAAACAAGTAAAGTCAAATAAGAATTGAAATGTGTACCTTTTAGGTTTATTTAGTGATGTAAACTTACACACAAGTTCTGCTAACAGCTAACTCATGTAACAGTTCCTGCAACTTGGGACTTCTTAGTTGTATTTACTTAAACATACGTCTAATTTACTTGCTAAAAGCATGCAAAACGATTGCCTTAAAAAACCACTAGTGTTACTCAAGTAAATTAAGTGATCTAAACATCCATTACAAATGAATGATTACAATGTTCTTTATAACACACACATGTAATTTCAAACAAATTGTAAGGTAGTGACAGTTCAAAGTTAAAGGTAATGATTTTCGATACAATTTTAACTTATATAAGAGACATTTTAAAACAAAACAAAAAATGTAAAAAACAATCTGATTTGGGAAATGCTTATAAACAGTTGAGATATGATGAGTTTAGTATGGAAGCCCGTTTCCGCCACCTTGAGGAAAAAATATAATTCTGAACTGTCAGCACGGACGCCCTGGCACACAGCTGGCCGTGGGTCCTGCGCAAATATGCGTTCCTCCCAGTGACCCTTCTAGCACAGCTTCTGTGCAAAGTCAGGTAGGACGAGGAGCAGGTCTTATTGGTGGCCCTCTATTGGCCCACCAGGACCTGGTTCCCAGAACTCATGCTCCTCCACGGCCTCCCACTGTACCCTCTTTGGACCTGTCTCTAGTGCTGAGAGCACTGCAGTGGGTCCCATTCGAGCTGAAGTTCTTGTCAATGAAGACTCTGCTCCTGCTTGCACTGGCCTCCATCAAGAGGGTCGGGGACCTGCAAGTATTTTCAGTCAACGAATCGTGCCTTGAGTTCGGGCCCAGGGATTCCCAGGTAACCCACGGCCCGGCTATATGCCCAAGGTTCCCACCACTCCGTTTAGAGATCAGGTGGTGAACCTGCAAGCGCTGCCCACAGAGGAGGCAGACCCAGCCCTATCTTTGCTTTGTCCCATCCAAGGACTAAGATGCTACATTGACCGGACACGGAGCTTCAGGACCTCAGACCAGCTTTGTTTTTGTCAGGAAGGCTGACAGAAGGGGAATGGCCGTCTCCAAGCAGAGGACGGCCCACTGGATAGTGGATACCATTACCTTAGCCTACCAGGAGCAGGGTCCATATGAGTATTCCTTCTGAGACCTCCTACGGGAAGGCCGGACTTCCGTACATCTCTGTTCAAGGAACAGGGACGTCCCAGTGTTCCAGATTACTGAATGGATAGTGCTTGAAGCAGTTCTGGCCTCTTGTGTGAGTCCCGACCTAAAGAGAGGGGGCTGGTGACTTCGCAGAACACTGAAAGGGTCAGCATCCATGGCCTTTTGGTAGGGATCCCAATTCGTCTGTCATATCCGACGTGACTCGGAGTGACCGACTGAAAGGGAACATCTCCGTTACATATGTAACCATCATTCCCTGAAGAAGGGAACGGAGATGTCATGTCCCATTGCCATGGTGCTTCACCGGCTCGGCTTCTCAGCAGAAAACTAATGATGCATGCATCCGCTGCCTATTTATACTCACGCAGTGATCAGCTGCAGCTAGATGCAATCAGTTCATGCCACTGTTCAATGGCGTGTTTTCATACATGCAAAGCAGATTGGTCCTCTCGAAGCGAGATCCCAATTTGTCGTTCATATCCAACGTGACGTCTCCGGGACAGTAAGGGAAAAGTTTTAAAACAAACAAGAAATATAGTACAAATATTAGGCAAAGTTCCAATTAAGAAGTCATCATTGTTTATTTTACAGTATTCAATACAATTAAAGTAGCAACATACATTTTAGGGGTTGCTGACATGAAATGTAATGAAAATAAATGGCAATTGCCCCGTAGCCCTTTCCAGCTTTGTAAAGGTATACAATTTTGGCCAACAGTAATCTTTTGCAGTGTTCCCACTATAATGTGATCCTGTAATCACTTTTTGAGTTAACTAGTTTTTTCAATTTAAAATGTTAGATAAATATATTTTACAATATTATATTTTAACAAAATATTTTTAATACATACCAATTTCGTAATTATACATTTAACATTAATTAGCTCTTTGTCTTTCAGTAATTGATAATAGGAATAATAGGAAATGCTGCTTTTGAGTTGGTTTTATGACTGAGACCTCAAACAGATGTGTATAGAAATGGCCCCATTCATCCTCTCCTGAAAAACACCCCCCAGAGCTTCATGGTTCACTGTAGATATGGTATTATTGGGATGATACTCATCATTCGTCTTCCTCCAAACACGGCGAATGGAGTTAAGACCAAAGAGTTCTACCCCACGAGGAGAGATCTTCCGTGGGGCCCCAGTCCGAGGGACATTGACAGCCTCTTCCATTTTCGGACAATTGCTCCAACAGTTGTTCCTTTTCACCAAGCTGCTAGACAATTGCACCGTAGCCCTTTCCAGCTTTGTGAAGGTCTACAATTTTGTCTCTTGTGTCTTTTGACAGCTCTTTGTTTTTGCCCATGTTGCTACTTAGACTTTGTCTGATCGAGGGGTGCACAGGTGTCTTTTTGACAGCTAACGACCTCAAACAGGTGGTACTAATTTACAATCATGAGCAGGGTGTAGCTGGACTGTTTAAAAGCTAAATAACAGGTCTTTGAGGGTCAGAAATCTGGCTGATAAGCAAGTGGTCAAATACTTATTTGACACAGTAATTCCCAAATAAATTGTTAAAAAAATCATACTATGTGATTTCCTGGTTTTTCTTTTTAGATTCTGTCTCTCACAGTGGAAATGCACTTATGCTGAAAATTGTAGACCCCTCCATGATTTAAAAGTAAGAGAACTTGCAAAACCACAGGGTGATCAAATACTTATTGACTTCACTGTATATAATATATAAATAAAAAGTGATTAATCACAATTAATCGCTTGACAGCACTAATATATATATACATAGGTGTGAACTGTCCCTTTAAATAGGACTTACACCTGTATATGTAATTTCATAATTATACTGTCTTTTAATATATATTTTTTTATTAAGCTAAAATATATTTAATATGTCATGTGTTTAAATAAATATTTGTAATTTCACATTTGTAATAATTAAGTTTTCAATTGAATACATTCAGAACATTAACTTTAAATGTAATAAAGTTGATATTACCACAGCTAACCATGTGCTTCAGTGCTGTTAGTGAACACATCAAAATAATTATACTTCTTTAAAGAATGACAAATGAAAACAATTGTTTTCCTATTATGTTTTCTGAAAATAAGTTTTTTAAGCAATGGTTTAACGTATACTGCAAGTGCACATTCAGTTCAGTTAAGTGCACTTGTTTTTCACAAGGATATATTTTTTCGTTTCCGTTTTCACGTTTTTGTCTTTTGACCAATGAGATCTTTCCTTTTTCCGTGGTTCATTCATGTAGGTCTCCCTGCAGTTTCTGACCTTCTTTTCTTCTAATTGCTTGTTACATAAATCTGTCCTGAAGCTTGAAATAAAAGCCTTTACAGCGCACTCACCTGAGCTCGTGAAAGGCCTGCGGAGTGACTTTGACAAACTCCAGAACAGCCACATTTGTTTGTCATTAGTATGAGCACACCTTCTGCACATGTGTGTGCGTGTTCAGAGCAGCCCGTGGATCACAGAAACGGGTTTCGTGGCCGGTGGCCGATCACAGGTGAGCAGTCCTGCCATCAACAACAAAGTGTGGTCCGGCGCGTTCACGCTCAGAGGTCACAGAGGTCACCGCCGCTGCGGGGTCTGACAGTCTGACAGATTAAAAGAGGTGATGCTGAACTGATGTTTTCTGGACCACCCGTATCTCCGTTCTGTTTGCATTATTGTGAGGGGAGCTTGGTTTAGACACAGCCTGAATAGACAGAGCCATAAAACTAGACGAAATCAGATGTGATGTATGAGGCCAATGGGGCCAAATCGGACATATTTCCACAGTGACTGCCACCGATTGTAAGAAAGAAAAGTAAATCCAGGTGCAGGTCGGGAACAGATCTCTAGGAATAGAAGCCCCACTTTTCAGTGGAAAGAGCGAATCACATTTTTTCTAGAACGCTCAAGCACATTAACTGAGCACAGCTACACACAAACAAACACCATCATGTTTTGTTTCATCCTTTTTTTAATGGAAGAAAAAAACAATGTTTTCTGATAGATCATGCGATCAAGACTGGTGTAACGATGCTGAACATTTTGCTTTGACATCACATCAATAAATTTGCAATACATCTAAACTGAAAACAGTTATGTTATTTAAAATTGTCAAACTAATCCGTAGTATTAAAGTTTTCACTGTATTTTGACGAACATGTGCAGAGCATATAGCAATGGTAAGCGCAGTATAATCTCAGCTCAAGAGTTACTTCCATTCCGAGTCTCATAAAGTCTTGGTCAACAAAACAGCAAATGTTCTCTCTTGTTCACGGTTCACCACCACTTGGGAACAAATCAGCGTTTGCATGACCGTAATCATGAGACCACCTCGCTGCACGCACAGCTTTAGCAACATCACACCAATGTTTTTTCTTTCTTAACAACTCCATGACATGTTCTTCATTTCCACAGATGAGATGCAGCTTTGTGGTGGCCTTTGAACTATGGGAGGTATTGAAGGATTTAGAGTACGTCTGTGTGAGAGCCCCAGTGTTTCTGCCAAACGGCCCTGAGCAGACTGGCTGTGCTCATATCTGGGGAGAGAAAATTAATGCTTATTAATGGGGCCTATAAAAGCGACTAATTGAGCATTCCGGAACTTGCTGAGTTTGGCATCTGCTGCTGACATTCCACAGCACAGGGCTTCACACACACACACCTCGGCTGTCTCTCTCCGTCTCTCTCTCTGACATTAGGTTCGCTAGCCAGGGTTCAGCGCGGCGCGAGTCGGCGTGAATCGCCTTCTTTGAAGAAGCCGCCGCTTAAGTGTTGGGAAGTCACAATTGCGAAATGCGTGAGGATTTAAAACACACATGTATTTTGGCGTCTGATTCTGATGGGTTTGAGTGTGTTAATGCGACCGTACGCCGTTCGCTGAGGAGCAGAGAGGTCATGTGTCTTTCATTATCCGGGTTTTTTTCTAATCAGCCTGCAGTGGCTGAGATTAAACAGCACGGAATTGTGCCGTCGTAAATCCAGCTCACCTTGGAGAGCAGAAGGGAAGTGCACATCTGTAAACCAATCATCGCTCGGCTCCCTGTCAGACGCACTCCCACCCAGAGGTATAGACCACATATAGAGAAACAGTTCACCTCACATAATTCAACTTCTCAGCTTCATGTTCTTACAAACACATATATGTTTTTTTTTTTTCATGCAGCACAAATGAAGCAGAATGTCTTGAATGCTGTGAATGGTAACCAGAGGTTGTCAAGCTCCAAAAAGTGCTGAATAAAAGTCAATCAATCACTTATTACAAAAGAAGCGTGCTTAATTGTATTCAAATGCACACTAGTTGTGTGTAATAATTTAATAATTAAAAAAAAATTATAAAAAAAAAATATTTTGACCTGTTGACTAACTTGCTATTGATATTATAATCACAGTTAATATGTTTTAAATGTAATGAATTAACTGCATCATTAGGAATCTGTAATTACAAATATATATATATATATATATAATTTCAGCACTGTCAAATGATTAATCGCATCCAAAATAAAGTTTTTGTTTGCATAATATGTGTGTTTTGTATATAAATACACACACATACGGTATATATTTTGTAAATATGTACATGTATTTGCATGTCTATATTTATATCCATATCATTTATGTTATAAATAAATATATTTAATACATGTAAATGCATGTAAACATTTTCAAAATATATACCACATGTGTGTGTATTTATATATATATAGAAATATACACAAAACACATATTACGCAAACAAAAACATTTATGTTAGATTGATTTTATTGTGATTATTTGTTGCACTAAATGCATGAAGTACAACTTTTAATAGAAATGACATTAAGGTATATTGAAAGTGATCATAAATGCTTTATGCACATTAGCATTATAATTAAACCATATTTCTGTGTAAAGAACCTAAAGTACATACTATAGAAGTACAAGCATGAAACTACTTTTGAGATTAACTTAAGTTAACTTAACTTAAGTCTTACTTTTCTAAAATTAAGATCACGAGTTCACACTTCCTCATTAATAATCGAATAGAACAAGTGTGTTCGGCGGACTCTAGGGATTTTAACCCCTTGGTGACGAGGGTCGGACAGAGCTTGGCATCCAGCCTGAACCCCAAGAGCCCGGGAGGAAGGTGAGGTCTAAAGAGGGAGTAAGGGGAGGTGACGGGATGCAAAGATCCCAGAGAAGGGGAGTTTGCTCTATTTAAAAGAAAACTTATTAGCTCTGATAGGGTAATTGAGGAACGAGGTGACAGCCTGCTTCTCCTGAAATTTGTTTATAAACATCATTCAATTGCATTCCATTTAATATAAATTATAATAAATTTTTATTTCACTGCGGTTAGCATGCAGTTAAGTGTCTGAAAACACTTTGCACTCAAGCACACTTCTTTCTTGCATGCATGGGATATAGCTTCTGTGCTATATTTTGACATGAAAATCTCAGAAAGTGTGGATAAGAGTTTTGCTAGTCAAACCATGAGCTATTTTTCTCCTCACCCTGCAGTCTATTTGATTTCAATAACACTTAATAGAGAAAACACACACACACACACACTGATCATGTGACAACAACTCTCTGCCTCTCCAGGTCATTTTCTCTTTGCACCTCAAGCTTAATAAATTCAGTGCATCGATTGGCTTGATGATTCACTCTGTGATATTCCTACTATTATGCCTGAGCGTTTCCAGTCAAAAACACATTTCATCGCTCCTAGGGGAATCTTTCAGGTCTATGAGAGAAAACAGACCGGTCTCTCTCCTCTTGCAGTCTCTCTGTGTTACTCAGAGATGTGAAGACCCCCGTTTTATGAAGCATAGGTGTCACTGGGGTGGTCACTATTGACTTCCATTGTATTTTTTTTTCCTTCTATGAAAGTCAATGGCGACCAAAACAGCCTGGCCACAAACTTTCTGAAGAAATATCTTCCTTTGTGTTCAGCAGAACAAAGAAATTCACACAGGTTTGGAGCTCCTCGAGGGTGAGTAAATGATGAAGACATTTTTGTAAACAACTGTAAACAGAACGCATATTTTTACTAACTGAATTGAAACGTATTATAATTAGTGCTGTCAATCAAATAATCATAATTAATTGCATCCAAATGAAAAGCTTTTATTTACATAATACATGTGTTTGCTTTGTATATTTATTATGTATATATAAATAATCACACATGCATGATATGTCTGTATGTTATATTTTAAATATTTATATACAAGACAAACAATATGAATATAAGTAAATAAATAGTAAATATAAATGTTTTCTAAACATATACTATATGTGTGTGTGTGTGTGTGTGTGTACATAAAAATACACAGGACACATATATTATGTAAACAAAAACCTTTATTTTGGATGTGATTAATCGTTTGACAGCACTAAATTATAATTCAAAACTATATTGGTTGATGGTGAGTGCTTTTGATCCACTTAAGTGCATCTTTGCATGTAATTACATTACTTCTGTTGTCTTTGAAATATGGTTAAAGTGACGCTATATTTACGAGTATTTGAGGGTAAACTGAAATGTTTTTCTATATTTTGTATTCAAACTTGCATGTATTTTTTAATATATTTCTAAATACATGTTTGTAATAATGCAATGCATGAAAAAATGCAATGCTAAGTATGAAAATGTATTTGCTGAATGTATGTGTTTTAAGGTGAGCTACAATGCTTGTATAAATGTAGCATTTTTGTCGGTGTAGTAAAATACTTCATTACATTAAATGTAGTAAAACACTACGGCCCGGTTTCACAAACAGGGCTTAGCTTAAGCCAGGATTAGGCATTCATTAAATTAAGATGTTTAAGCAACTTTTACAAAAATGCCTTCTAAGAAAGTATCACAGGTGTGCATCGTAACACAGAACAATGACACTGACGTGTTTTAAGATATAAGAGCAAGATATTTTCATCTGGGACGGCTCAAACATGCAATTTAGTCTGGGACTAGCTTAAGCCTTGTCTGTGAAACCGGGGGAAAATGTAATAATAATCAAGTACTCTGGTATGTTAGTTAACACATCAAAATAATGAAGTGCACTTCTTTTTTCACAAGCATTTTTTCACATAAACCGTCTGAGCAAACATTGTAAGCCACGTTGATGTCAGCAAGCTAACAGCATTATATTTCAAGAAAGTTCACAGTAAACAGCCCATTCAAATATTCATCCATTTTCAGTTTCATTAAAACATTAATATGCTTCTGAATGAAATCAAATAAGTTTGAGGTGTACTGTACATATGATGGAGCTTTTCTGTACTGGATTTATTTCTTCACTGAGCCAAGAACACATGCACTGGTGTCTTATCATTCGGTAATAATAAGGAGGTAGTCTCTTGTGTGGAGGATATATTTAGTGAAATAAAGAGCCAGCGCTCAGTCAATCGATCACTTTATTTATAAAGCGCTTTTAACAATACAGATTGTAGAAAGCACTGGACATTATCAAATAGAAGAACAGCGTGATGGTAATGTATAATGACCAGATCAAGCGGTTTAATTATCAAATGCAGAGACGGTCTCTGTAATCAAGACAATGATAATCTCTAGAAATCAGGTGTCCCCAACTAAGCAAGCCAGAGGAGACATACTATGATTTATTTTGTGGGTCAGTTTGAAATCAAGTGAGAATACAGCAAATCAGACTTCTGAAATCATCTCAAATGCAGCAAATATTTCTCATTTTTGGTTTCATGATATATTAACTCACCAACCCTTACTTTTTATGCGATGGAAAGTTTCATTATTATCAGACTATAATTACAACAACCTCATAATGCTAAAATAATTAATTAAAATAATTCCTCCCACTATCAATAAATCAAAAGTAATCCAAGCAGTTAAAAACGACTTTCCCCCATACAGCTGTGAGGAAATGAACTCACAGACAGTTCGCATTGTGTTTGTTTTCACTGCAGGAAAATTGTAATGTTAAACCGTGTTGTTTTCATAGTGTGTACTGTTCATTAAAGAGAAAGACAGCGAGAAGAGCAGAGGAATGGATTATTGTGTTGATCTCAGCGTTTCTCCTGACTGTGGCAGACACAGATCAGTGCTGTTATAGATCAGCTCAGAAAATCAATCTGGAGAAGAATACTAACGACCTTTAGATCTCTGAATCCCTTCAAACAGGAGCCAATCATGTCCACTAAGACCACACAGCCTGAGAGAAGAGCCAGCTGGGCCACTGCTGGGCACACACACACATCGGGACTCCATATTTAATGGGGTTTTTATACTGTACACACTGTATAGAAAACATAGCATTTTTACTTTCTCCAACCCTCACTCTGTATGATTTAGAAGCCTTTTAAAAAATGGGGACATGGTCCCAATGTTCACATAAGTTATCTTCTCCTTGTAATATGTTGTACACATGTCTTTATCCAAATTTGTGCCCTCAAATGTCACAAAAAAGCACACACACACCTTTAGCTGTAGATAATACAGCCTTGATGCTTTACATTGTAATAACCAATTTTGGGCATCCTCCAAAAGATGTATGCCAAAATTAAATCATGAGAATTTTATATACAAATATATAGTATACAATGTACAATATGATATTTGTATTGTGATGTACAATATTTAATATCGCTGAAATGGGGCTGAAATTTTTTTTTTTTTTTGGAATAGAAATTAGTCTTTTATTTTGCAAGAATGCATTAAGTCAATTAAAGGTGACAGCAAATGCTTTTATTTTGTTACAGATTGTTTTTATTTCAAATAAATGCTCTTTCATAAAACTTTATATTCATCTAAGAATCCTGAAGATAAATCCACAGAAGTTGGAGCAGCACAACCTTTTTCAACACTGTTAATAATAATAAGAGCAGCAAATCAGTATATCGATATGATAGATACGAATGTCAGACTGGGGTAAATTCAGCTATACCGTCACAATAATAAATTACATTTCAAAATATATTCAAAACGTCATTTTAAATTATACAAATATTTCACAATATTATTTTTTATTTTTGGAAAAAAAAAAATAATAATAATAATAATAAACATGTTACAAAGCCCCATATTATATATCTACACATTTAATATCTCTATTTCTAAAACTATTAATTAAATAAAAATAAAAAATATACATTTAAGAGTTATGTCCTGTGATGGTAAATATAATAAAGAGCATAGCATATGTACAGTCAAGTGTTTGGTAGTAGTGTTAAAAATGCCTCCTGTGAAATCTTCTCCTGAAAGTGTGTGTGTGTTGGAGTATGTCGGCCTATCTGCATGTGCAGGGCCTGTCTTTATGTATTGATGTAACACACACATTAGCGTGCATGCGTGTGTGTGTTTCTCTCTGTTGCCGGTGCTGTCAGCGTGCTGAACGCCTCTCACAGCTTGTCAAAGGTGTTGACCAGAACCCGCACGAGGCTTTTTCCTCTCTAACAACTGCACAACACACACACACAGCTCCATAGGTGCCCACTCCTCTGACAGGATGTGCTGCTGGCACAAATTGTAATTCATAAAGGTTAAGGGGGTCAATGCCTTTTATCAGCCGCCCGTGTGTGTGGGAGTGTGTGCTGTCTGATGAGGGCCGCATGCAAATACACCCTCTCAAGATGTTCAGCTCGCTGAAGGGGGAAGGGTGTGTAGTAAAGAACAAAAAACAGACAGTCGAGCAGGAGAGTGAGGTGCAGGAGTGCTGAGAGGACCATAACGAACTGGAAATATAGACTCCAGGAAGTGATCAAGAGGGTAAACAGAGGATAAACGTGATAGCACTCACATCGAAGGAGAGAGACCAACTGCAAGTCTGACAATTAAACATCCACATATTGTTCCCTGGAGAATAATCTGTCTTATAGGCTTCTCATAAAAGCACTTTTATGCTCATTTGGGCTGTATTCCTTGTTTAAAATTTTTATATGAAAAAAGCTAATACATTTCAAGAGAGTATAACGTTGCATACACAAAACAATGAAAATAAGGCATACGCATGAAATCCAATTTTCATGATGAAAAAGGGCATAAAATAAACATTAAAAGTATGTTATTTTTATCATTTTCCTTTTTTAATGTTTATATGCATATGTTCTTTTTTTTACTTTTTAAAATG
>JAUMHP010017964.1:0-14753 GCA_032361065.1 Enteromius trimaculatus
ACTCAAAGCGAGGGTTTACAGATCACCATGCAAGCAGAGATCTCTCATATTATGGTCGATCATTACACGGATCACAACATCCTGGATCAGCATTGTTCATGTATCGCAGGGTATGATTAGTTTATTTTAGATTTAACCAGTTTAATATGAAGAGACAGTATAGACTTTTGTTTGTGTCCTTCGTTTGTATTTTTTGACCTATGTTGTACAAGACCTGAGAACAGTCCACTCTTTAGGATTGTACATTAGCATGGACTCGCTAAAATTATTGTGTCTAGTTTTCACATTCTGCTTGAGCAGATGAATATTTTAACTTAATGTGCATATGATATTTTTGTCTTTATTTGGATTGAGGTTGAATGCTTGGGACATTTTGCTCTGTTTTGTTCAGATTCAAGAAATTTTATAAACTAGATATATTGCCTATCCTCTCAGGATTCCTGAAATCAGTGTTACAAGTAGGGTTTTCACAATACCATTCAAATGGCTTACAATACTATACCAGCTGAAGTATCATGATACCAAGTAGTATCAAGATACTGTGCAGTATTGTGTGAATTTAAAATTCAATTCTACAAAATGAATCAAGATTTCATAAATAGATGTAAATAAATGTATGTTAACAGACAAGATTTTTTTCTCGGAATACTTAATTAGTGCGATTAAATTATGGGCTATTATACAGTATACATACATACATTTAGAAAGGATTTATTATAAATAATCTTATGGCATTAATGTTTTACATACAGAACTCTGAATATAGAAATATGTTGGAAAATAATTTAGAATTTAGGGAAACTTAAAACCACCAGCAGGTGGCAGCAAGTGTTCAAGATTGAATCATTGAGTCATTCAAATGATCGTTGAGTCTTTAAAAACAGCTGAATCCTTCAGGAACCAATGATTCGCCCAAGACAAAGCGGATTCGTATTCAAACACAAAAAACTAAACCAAAACAGCATTATTTTTTTAAATAGCATCAGAATGTTCTTCTGATAAATTGCCACATGAACAACCACATGCAAGTCTTCTCATTGTAAACTGAACTGAAGTGTCGGGAAACACTCAGTGCCATACAGCGTATACACAGCCTGTAACATTATTACACAGAGCACAGCAGAAAGACATTTGGCAATCAACTTATAATGTTTCTTCTGGCATGCTTGTTCAAATAGACGTATTAAACAGCTTTCCTGCTGTGTATACAACATGTGTTAAGGCCCAGGTCTCACACACAGCCATGCCCGAACAGCTTTCACTCGCGGATGAGCACGGATTGCCAAGTTCTGACTTAGACTGATTTGGACCTATGATTTGGACCCATGTCTCTGCTGCCTTTTTGTTGCATATGTGATGTTGTATGTGAAAACGATGGCATGTGGATGTGGATGGCCAAAGGATACATTTTCGATACTACGATATGGACGAAAAAATGCAATGGCATCGTGGGCATTTTTATGCTTTAGTATCATGATACTAAAAAGACAGTTAACTGCTCTCATTATGGCAAGCAAATGATTCTGATCAATGAATTCTACATTTGATTAATTAATAATATAAATAGATTAGCCATTCCATCCAAGGATTACACACTTATCTGTAGGGGCAGCAATGTGTGCCCACTATTAATGAAAGGATTAGAAAACTAATTAGTTAGAATTTGCATATTGGGTAATTGGACAAAGCCTGTAAACTTGCAGGTCTGGTGAGCAGGTGTGCAGCAAGATGTAAGTAGCAGTGCAGTGCAGCCACGGAGGGGAGAAGAGAGATGGGAGAAAACCTAAATGAATTCATACACTGATTTCATCACTGAACACAGAAAATGTCCATGTTAGATATAGACATTATCTCCATAAACAAGCAATGTCTCAGCACAAGCCGTTCACAGAAATCTGACGACTGTTGACTGACACTGCTGTATGAGCAGAAACATGGCACTAAGTGAGCCACCCACAATCTGCCATGTTTTATTATAGCAAGACATCAGTTTTTTCCTGCTTTATTTCATTGTTTGAGCCATCTAGGAGTTTTTAATGCAAAGATAATTTGTTTAGTTTTTTGTTATTTGTGTTATTTTGAGTTGACCACATCTAGTGGCTCAGGCAAAGATGCAAGGCTTCTGAGAGAGAGAGAGAGAGAGAGAGAGAGAGAGAGAGAGAGAGAGTCTTTGACCTCTCAGTCTGACTCTAGCTCCCATCTACTGTATATCTTTGCAATCCTTTACTTTATTGAGTCTTCTTAAGTTTGTATTTTTATTTGTTATGAATGTTGCTTCACGTCTGGGCCAATTAACCATGTGGACAATGGAATCAAGAGCCTCAAGCCCTTACATGAACAAAAACTGTTTGTTTGTGATTCTGCGTTTCCTTTTTTGGTAACTTACAGTAAAGGAGAAATAAGCTGCGTTTTATCTAGTCAGTTTTCCCCTGGGTCTGCTCCCCCGTCAGTTTTGTGTTCTGTGCGCACCTTGCAATTCAAAGGCTCCGCTCTCCACCCAAATTCAAAAGCTGTTGTCAGTTAATGAAGATTTGAAGAAAGAACTTGTGGCTAAATTGGACTCTTGTCATGTAAACTATTAGTTTTGTGGACGTCGCCATCTTTGATATTACTTCAGTCACTGTTGCTATGGTTACTTGTAAGGAATACAGGCTTGACTTCCACAGCACGCTCATACAAACAATTCTAAACTGAAAAAAAAACTAAAAGCTGTGTGAACAATACATTACGAGACTCACACCAGTATAGAAATATGGATTATATAAATCAAATCACACACACACACAAGCACCAGTGTGTGCCACCAGACCCATGTCAGGCCAGGCCTCATACTGTATATCCAGTTCATCATGGAGGGGGAGAAGTTACCCTTCTCCATGAAGATCAAGAAGAACCTCATGCAGGCCCCACAATCATGGGAGATTAGGGTGGACCTGGGTAGAAAACTACACTTTCCCCATGTTGTCTAAACAAGCCTGATGCAGGTGGGAAGAGGCTTTAGATAGGAAGGCTACCAAGTAACCTGTGTTTATGTTTATGTTATTATCAAACACTTACAATTTAAACACTTACAACTACTGGCCAGATATCCAATGCTGTGCTTCATTGCAGGAACTACTGTGTGGTAGAATAAAAAAAAATAAATAATAATAATTAGGGATTTAACGGTATTGTAAATACCATCGTACCGCAATATCAAATTTTTCTAAAAATACCGTGGTCGCATGATTCGATAAAACTATAGGTCTTCTGAGAAAGGTTTGCTCAGGCAAATGTTGCTTCTAACTCTATTTTACATAAAAATAGAGCCAAAATCACAGCATAGCCATTGGCTATATCTTATGTGTACTTGGTTTCATTATAAGGAATCATAAATATAATTATATAATTATAAACGATTAGAAATATCATAAATAAGGTTTTGAATCTAGATTAATATCTTGTAAGGTAGAGCTAGTTCAGTAGGCCTTATAATGGTGTGCAATTCAGTCACTATTTCATATTAATTCAGTTTTTCTGATAACAAAAACCATTAAAAATATCAGTGAAAACAGTTATATTGATGGATAACATCATGTGACCACAGAGAAGCAAGATAATATGACACACTGACATAATGAATATCCAAATTAATATATGACATCCTCTAGTAATCTAAAGGGAGTTCTAAATTGGATGTGTGGAATGTTTAATATTTTTTTGTTATTAAAATTGAAGTTCCTGTTTCAATGTTTACAGATAGATGGCTAATGTGTGTGCCATTGATATGTTCAGTGTTTATGTAAACTGTTTAATAAACACTTCTGGCACTTTTATTTGAGCCTCTTAATTAGTTTAGTTGTTTATGTAAATGATTCAATAAATACCGTACCGTGCAAAGCAATGCAAGTTACCTGAAGTGAATACCAACGCCGTTGTCGCATGGTGCAGACCTCGCTGTGTTTGGGTCGAGTGGATTGTTTCAAACCGGATTTGTGTGTGCGTGCTGCACCTCTGAACACCAGCTGCAAAGCGAAAGGAGTCTCGGATGCTGACGAGGAAGTGGGAATAGGTGAATTCCTGTTTCATACCAAGCTCTATGTTAAGAAGAATTGCTTCCCCTGCCATTAGCCGCCAGCTCTCCGCACATACACACACTTTTTGCCTCACCCAAACAAAACATAAACATACACCAACATTGACGCACACACTTTCACCAAACACATAATTATTTTATGTTTTTATTGAGGTCCATATTCGATCACAGGCAACTGAATCGTTCAGTCAGTCAGCTGAAGTTCAGAATGCTTACAAAAAAGCTTGTTGTGCATCAAATCAGGTCAAGACACTGGTTTGTCATGATCAATCTCAAAGACGCATATTTTCACGTGTCTATCCATCCTTCACATAGGAAGTTCAGGTTTGCTTTCGGGGGCGAAGCTTACCAATATCGGGTCCTTCCCTTCGGCTTGGCACTCTCACCCCGTACTTTTACAAAAGTAGTAGATGCAGCCTTAGCTCCGTTGCGGCTACAGGGCATCAGAATCCTCAATTATACAGACGATTGGTTGATTCTAGCCCAGTCTCGAAGTGAGGCGGACAGGCATCGAGATGCTGTCCTGGCTCACATTAGGATGTTGGGGTTAATACTAAATGCCAAGAAAAGCGTACATTCTCCGGTTTAGAGAACCGCTCATCTAGGTGCGGTGTGGGACTCAGTCTCAATGCGGGCACGTATGTCTCCCGCCCTGGTGGACACAATTCTAAATGCAGTAAAGATAGTGCGACACAGTTCACTGACAGTGACATTTTTTCAAAGACTCTTGGGGCTGATGGCAGCGGCGTCGAGTGTGATTCCGCTCGGCCTGCTGTACATGAGGCCGTTTCAGTGTTGGCTCCAAGGGGTTTTCCCCCGTTCTGACGACCGATGCGTCCCTTTCAGGGTGAGGGGCAGTCTTGAGTGGTTGTCCGGCCCACGGTCTATGGACCGGTCAGCATCTGTCGTGGCATATAAATCAGCTGGAGATGCTGGCTGTGTTTCGGGAGTTAAAATTCTTCCTCCCGAACCTCAAAAACCGGCACGTGTTGGTCCGCTCGGACAGCACGGCAACGGTGCAACCATCAGGGGGGTTTGCGCTCACGCTCTTTGAACAAGTTGGCGTGCCAGATCCTGGTTTGATATCAGAACAGACTCCTCTCAGTAAGAGCAGTCTATGTTCCGGGACACCTGAATGCAGGGGCAGACTTTCTGTCAAGACAGGGGTTGAGGCCCGGGGAGTGGAGGCTTCAACCATATGTAATACAGCGACAGTCTTCTACAAAGCTGAGGTGGACCTGTTTGTGACTCGGGAGAGTGCTCAATGTCCCCTCTGGTTCTCTCTAGTTCATCCAGCTCCGTTGGGTCTGGATGCTATGGCACAGACATGGCGAGGCTTCATCTGTACGCATTTCCCCCTGATAAGTCTGGTCCCAGGAGTTCTTGCAAGAATTTGCCAGGATATGGTCAGTCTACTGTGAGTGGCTCCATTTATTTATCAGTCTGCCCGATCGGTACAGTTCTGGAGTTCCTGCAGGCAAGACTATCCACAGGGCCTTCCACTCCCTTGTAGATGGCCGCTCAGTGGGAAGAAACCCATTAGTGGTGCGTTTTCTCCGTGGTGCATTGAGGCTGAGGCCTCCTATTCGTTCCCGAGTTCCAACTTGGGATCTCGCGGTGTTGCTTAAGGCTCTCTCATGAGCCCCCTTTGAACCTTTAGAGCTTGTCTCCGATCGTCTCGTCACCCTTAAGACTACGATCTTATTAGCCTTGGCTTCTTTAAAGAGGGTGGGGGATCTGCAGCATTATATGTCAGTGACCCTGTCATATGTGGACTTTGCGCCAGTTCTTGCTAAAGTCCTCCTTTACCCGCGAGCGGTTTATCTCCATAAATTTCCTTCAGTCTCACCACATCCAGTGTTACTTTAGGCATTTTGCCCACCTCCTTGCAGGGAGGTGGATCAGGAAGGACTGCAGGATTCTTGTTTAGTGCGGGCGCTGGAGATCTACATACGCAGGTCTTTGGTCCTCCTCGTAGAGGTCTGCCTGCATCCAAACAGACCCTAAGCAGATGGATTGTGGAAGCAATCTCTATGTCCTATGAATCCTTCAGTCTCCCCTAGCCGATGGGAGTCAGGGCTCACTCAACTAGAAGTGTCTCAAAGGCCTTTTTGGCAGGTGTCTCAGTTCTGGACATAGCGCTTCATTGCAGTTCGAGTTCCTGAAAAGGAACGTCTCAGGGTTATGTATAAAACCCCTGTTCCTTGAAGGAACAAGACACTGCATCTCTTGCCACACCCCCTGCGCTCCCTCCTGGGTGCTTGCTTCATGCCTGAGGGCTGGCGTGAACTGCTTTGCACGTGCTTTTATCCTTCCTGGTCTATGACGTCCAACTTCGTTGGACAGTTTTCACAGCAGTTTCAGAGCATGGTCACGCTGGAGGCGTTCCCATAGCGTTTCAACGCAGTGTCTCATTCCTTCAAGGAACAGGGGTTATATACATAACCCTGAGATGTTTTTTTCTCACAATGGTATATGCGGATCTACTTTTTTTATTTACTCTGAATATCTGTAATGTGCACAACAATATATAATGCATTACAGTTTTATAGATATCAAAGTGTGTGTGTGTGTGTGTGTGTGTGAGTGTGTGTGTGTACTTGAAGAAAATATAATAATAATATAATATACTAGTGTATTGCTAATGCATTTCAAATCAACTTTAACGCAATTTAAATGTAAACAATATTTCGAATATGCTCTAAATGTAGTTCATGGAGTATTAAAAGTACAATTTAAATTTATTTTTAAGGAATACACTTAAATTGTACTAAATATACTTAAAATGGTTCCACTTTAACACAGTTTCAATACATTTTAATATATTCCAAATATATAAATGTTGAACTTAAATAGATCAATACACTTAATATACTTAAAGTTGTTCCAAAATAATACATTTAATATGCACTTAGTATAGTATAATTTAAATATATTAAGTATGTCTAAAAAAGCACAATTTAAATATATTTCTTTTTCACCAAGGCAAATATTAAGATTTTTTTACTAAAGTGATAAATATACTTACTATAAAAATACTTATTTGACACAGTAATTCCCAAATAAATTGTTAAAAAAAATCATACAGTAGGTTTTTTCTTTCTCTCACAGTGGAAATGCACCTATGAAAATTGTAGACCCCTCTATGATTTCTAAGTTAGAGAACTTGCCAAATCACAGGGTGGTTATCAGTCAGAGGCGTGCGGATCCAAGTGCAGACTTTTATTAAACAAACTCACAGTACAGGCAAGCAGGGTCTAGGAACAGCGAACGGGAACATCAGAGGCAGAGACAAGAGAATAATCCAATATACATGTCTGTGGTAAGGTGATTCACAAACTTAATTCAGAGGGTCAGAGACAAGAGCGAAAATCCAAGGCAGGCAGGGTCGAGAACGAGAAACAAGAACAGGAAAAAACACAGGGAAACATGGATAACTTACAGGGATTAACCACAATGATCGGCGACATGACAAACACAGGTGGGTCTTTAAATACACAAGATAACAAGACAGAGGGGAGGAGGAACTAATGAGAAACCATAGATATAGATGGGCTGGGTGGAGACACAAGTTCATAATAAGAGTCCTGGGGATGATAATGGGGAAACACAGAACAACACATCGATGGGGCTGGACTGTTCCAGCTGCACTGTTACAGTGATAAAATACTTATTGACCTCACTGTATATATATATAAATGGCAAGATATATAAATAACTTACCTGCTGTTTGTCTAATCAGTGATAATGACCCCACAAATATGCAAATAAGAACATTAAGGACCTAGGCTTTAGGACTGTACAGTGTCCAACGTGATTACAGATAACCCAGGATAACAATTTCAAGTGTGAAAAGCCCTTGTTTGCCAGTGTTTGTAGTTGTAATAGTAATAATAATTACAAATCCTCATCATCATCTTCTTCTAGTGTGAATTGTCATAAAGGATTCCCTTTAATGTATAAACTTACAGAGAGAGAGAAAAAAAAAACAAAAAACAAAAAAAAAACAATCCTACATCTACTTAGAGAGCTACACTCTCCCCACAACAGTGGTTAAACTACTGTCAGTCTTGATGCAGTGTTAAAAATGTTTCTGTCACATGTACATAGCAGATGCACTCAAGCATAAGATGTCTACTCAAGGCGGTAATACATTCACTGAGGCAGAGATAATGAGAGAGTAAGAAACAGAGACGGCAGTATAAAAAGAATATGACATTAAACAACATGTCTTTGTTTTTTTAACATGTCAAGTGAATTTTTTTTTTTCACAGTTTAATATTTCATGTTGTATTCTTTTTCCACACTCTCTCTGTTCATAAAAGCAGCAAAAAAAGTTTCAGTTTTTTGTTTGTTTGTTTCCCATAAATAATTTATTTGAGAAGATGGGGTGTTGATCTATTATTTCTTAGTTAAGTCATAATTCTGAGGTCCCACTGTTCTTCAATGACCCACCAAGCACTGCTGATCTTATCTCTTTACTTCATTATCACTCTGTCAAGGTCACAGGCAAGATAGTGGACGATGCTGCCCTTGCAGAAAAAGTTTAAATTCTACAAGAAGTCCTTAAACATTGATCTTCACTTAAAATAAACATTTCAAATGGAAAGTTCCACATTCTAAAAGGATAGCGTGACTCATAATTTTAAAAAAAATTCAAGATTGAACTCAGTTAGCAAAAGACATTGTGATCCCTAATGTGATGTATAGATCAGAATATAACAGAATATTGGAAATATATAGATATACAGTGCCTTGGCAAAGTATTTTTCCCCATGTATTGTTATGTTGTTGCCATATATTAAATAAATAATTAATAATTAATTAAAAATTATATATTTTTTTTCCAAGCTACACCATAGTGGCAAAGAGAAAACAATTCTCACAACTTCATAAATTCATTAATTAAAAAAATCCCATGCTTTTTTATTGCAAACCCATAAAAGCTTAGTTCGTCCTAAACGTTTTTGTATCCTTGAAACAAAATTTAAAATATTTTGGATGATAATAAGGCTGTCCTTGGCTGTCCCTCTGACTGTAATGAACACTGTCAAGGTTCAGAAAAGTATGAAAGACGTTGTAATAGTCCTTTATTTTTTGTACCTAAAGAAAATATAAATAAAGTAATAAATAATTTATTAAACAATTCATCTCCTCTGTTTCTCTCCATGTAGAGCCGTACAACATGAATATGTTTTGTTTGTTTATTAACACTTTGATTTGAAATAAAACTGTCACAAGCCGCGCCTCTGTGGCTCTCCTCGGATCTCAGCAGCGGGAACCATCACCTAAATTCTAATGTTCCTACCTGGACTGTAATCACCCACGCACCTCGGCGTTTCCGCCCCAGGTGTTCCGCATTACACAGACTATTTAAGCAGTTGCACCACGCTAGATCGGTACGAAGTTTTGATTGCCCCTGGTATCATCTACGAGCGTTTTTCTATCGATTGTTATTCTGGCTTTGATCTCTGTTTGTTTCCTGGACTCTGATTCTTGCTGCATGCTCTTCTGATTTACTGCCTGCCTTGTGACTACTCTTTTGTCTGCCTCCGTTAACCTGTTGAACTGTGTACTGACCATTGCCTGTCTGACTTCGCTAATAAACTCGCTTGCAAATGGATCCGAACGTTTCTGAGGATTTGTCACAGAAAACTTTGCCAGACCAGGATCCAGCAGCGATCTTTCAGGTCGTCAGCGAGGTAAATCGGCAAGCCTCCGTTCTCGCTACACATCACCAGCAATTGGATAAACTCAACACTCTCACGGAAGAACTGGTTCGCTCGGTTCAAGCTCTCACTCAGGCCACTACTGCTCAAGCTCAAGCCGCCAGCCCGCCACTTCCGCCTTCACCTCCAGCTCTAGCCGTGGTCGCTCGTCTCGCTCTACCGGAGAAATACAACGGAGCTCCAGGTAAATGCGATGGCTTCCTGTTACAATGTGAGATATATATGAGTCAGCAACCTCACAGCTTTTCTACTGATGATGCCAAAGTGTCTCTCATTGCCTCACTTCTCACGGGGAAAGCATTTAATTTGCCATTAAGCACTGTGTTCCTCTCATTTCATGTGTTGGTTGCAGCCCTCGACAGCCGACCACTAGGGTCCGGAAACATCACTCAACAGACCCAAGAAAGTCACTCACCTCACTGACAGCACTTCCGATGAATCCCCAGAGCTCCTTGACCTGCCCCTTCCTTACCACGATCTGCGGAAGGCTTTCAGTAAAGAGGAGGCACCCAGGCACCACGCCCCCCCGTGACCGCATCTTTCCACTCTCTCAGCTTGAAACCAAAAGCATGAACAATTATATCACAGAGGAACTGGCTAAGGGCTTTATAAGACCATCCACTTCACCCGCCTCGGGGGGTTTCTTCTTCGTGTAAAAGAAAGACGGAGGATTACGACCCTGCATTGACTACCGAGGATTAAATGACATCACGGTCAAGTACAAGTATCCACTTCCCTTAGTACCATCCACCCTTGAACAGCTCCGCTCAGCCCGGTACTTCACCAAACTGGACCTCAGGAGCGCCTATAACTTAATGAGTATACGGCAAGGTGATGAATGGAAGACAGGCATCTCAACCACGACTTGGCACTATGAGTACCTTGTTATGCCCTTCGGCCTTTCCAACAGTCCCTCCGTGTTCCAGGCATTGGTAAATGATATATTCAGGGACATGCTCAACCAGTCATCATGTATATAGACGATATCCTGGTATACTCTGAAAACCTTCAAACACGCATTCAACATGTCAGAGCCGTACTCCAGAAACTGATCGAAAACAAACTATATGCCAAGATGTCAAAATGTTCCTTTGATCAAACCAAAGTGGCCTTCTTAGGATACGTCATCAGCGCTGACGGCGTAGCCATGGATGAAGATAAAGTTAGCTCAGTGGTTAACTGGCCAAAACCTCAAAGAGCTCCAACGTTTCCTAGGGTTGGCCAATTTTTACAGGAAGTTTATTCGCAACTTCAGTAAAATTGCTGCCCCCCTGACTAACATGACTCGGAGAGGAATGAAATGGCTACCCTGGAACACAGAGAGTGAGGAGGCTTCCAGTGAACTTAAACACAGATTTACCACAGCTCCCATCCTTCGGCATCCTGACCCCCTCAAACAATTCATCGTCGAAGTAGATGCTTCCAATACGGGCATCGGGGCCATTCTATCCCAACGCCAGGGCGATCCTGCTAAACTGTTCCCATGCGCATACTTCTCTCGCAAATTGTCACAGGCAGAACGGAATTATGATGTGGGAGACCGCGAACTGTTGGCATTAAAGGCAGCATTAGAGGAGTGGCGGCATTGGCTAGAGGGAGCCCAAGAGCCCTTTACAGTTCTCACAGATCATCGAAATCTAGAGTACATAAGATCAGCCAAAAGACTCAACTCCCGGCAGGCCCGCTGGTCCCTGTTCTTTGCCCGATTCGACTTCCAAATCACATACAGGCCCGTTTCCAAGAATATCAAAGCCGACGCCCTATCCCGACAGTTTGACCCCAGTACTCAGAGCAGTTCCCCAGAAAACATTCTTCCCTCCTCCATCATTCTTGCACCTGTATCATGGGATATTACGGAGGCCCAGGTCACCGAACCCCCACCCACAGAATGCCCACCTGAAAGGACTTATGTACCCGAAGCTCTCCGCTCACGACTACTACACTTGATTTATGACAACCCAAGTGCAGGTCACCCAGGCATACTCACCACACAGGAAATCACAGCCAATCGGTTCTGGTGGCCCACCATGCTTCCCGAAATCACCACATTCGTCAAATCCTGCACCGTATGCAACATCTCCAAATCCTCACGGCAACATCCCGCTGGACTACTACAACCCCTACCCATTCCCCAGCGCCCCTGGTCCCATCTGGCTGTGGACTTTGTCACCGACCTCCCTGTCTCCAATGCATACACCACAGTTCTAACAGTGGTTGACAGATTCTCCAAGGGGTGCCGCTTTGTTCCATTACCCAAACTACCATCTGCCTGGGAAACAGCCAAAATAATGATGGAACAAGTTTTTCGCTTCTATGGGTTACCCGAGGACATAGTGTCGGATCGAGGTCCTCAATTCCGGTCGCAAGTATGGAAGCTGTACCCAACTTAATATCAATGTAAGCTTGACATCAGGATACCACCTCGAATCTAACGGCCAGGCCGAACGGCTTAATCAAGAGCTCATCCGTTTTCTGAGGTCTTACTGTCATCGGAATCAGCACGATTGGAGCGAGTTCTTGTTATGGGCAGAATATGCACAGAATTCTCTCAGAAAACCCTGAACCCAAATGACACCCTTCCAGTGCATCCTTGGATTCCAGCCACCTCTATTTCCCTGGTCTGGAGAACCGTCTAACCTGCCATCCGTGGATCACTGGCTTCAACGCAGTGATGAGACCTGGGAGGCAGCACACGTCCACCTCCAAAGCGCCGTCCGAAGGATCACTGAACAAGCGGATCGCCACCGCCGTCCTAACCCACCCTACTAACCTGGACAGTGGGTCTGGCTGTCATCTCGGGATCTCCGGTTGCACCTGCCGTGCAGAAAGTTAAGCCCGATGTACGTGGGTCCCTTTAAGATTATTAAACAAATTACACCAGTATCTTATCGATTACAGTTGCCTGCAGAGTACCGTATCTCACCCTCATTTCATGTTTCCCTGCTCAAGCCAGCTGCTGATACTGAAGGGGAGAGGGACCTAGACGAGGTTGCGGCTCCAGACATCCCTCCCCTAGACCCGGACAACGAGGCTCTGTCACAAGCCAGGATTATGCCATAGTTCAATTAGGACATTTAAGTATTTTTATAAAAGTGCCTTAGTACAAAAAAAAAATACTGGTGTTTATCTAATGTATGGTCCTAATGTTCCTAATTTATTTTAAGATCTGTCAGTGAAGTTTATTTGCGATGAGCCAGCTTAAATTTACTGACTAGGCTTATGCCTTGACTCTGAAATCCGGGGGTAAATGTTGTTATTTTTTTACAAAAAGTATTCTCGTTGCTTCATAATGTTACAGTTGAACCACTGATGGCAGATAGATTATTCATTGTTCAGATTGTTGAAAGACATTCACAGAGTTGTCTATAAGCCATTCTTGCTGTGGGTTTAGGTTCATTGTCCTGTTGGAAGGTAAACCTTCTGGATTTTTATTAAGGTTATCTTTTTCAGGATTCCAGCTTCGAACAGCACACCAACAACTGTGCGACTACCTGGAGTCAAGCAACAGGTTGATGACATCATTCCACCAGAATTGCCATGAGGAACGATGGGAACCGCCAAATGTAACTTCAGTAAACATGGTACAACAAAAAAAGTTTTAAAAAGTCTATGGTTTTCTTTTGACTTAAGTGTTTCTGACTGAAATATAAATAAGAATTTTTTATAAATACAAGCTTTAAAATAAATTATTCATAACTGTGTCACACCATCGGGCTGCACTGAGCCCAGTACAGCCGATCAATCACTTGACATCACGCCATCGAGCCACACTGATCCCAGTACAGCCGTGTATGCACGCTCTCAATCACCTGACTACTGATTGCCGACACCTGGAGCCCCTCTGATCAGCATGCTTCTTAAGCTCACCTCACTAGTCTCTCGATGGCTGTGATCAAGGTAACAAACGTTTTACACGTGAGATCAAACTCTTATTTACCTGAGTGTACTCACCTGCCATACTCACCTGTCTTCCCAGGACGCTGCACCCAGATCCTTTCTCTGCTCGACTCCACCTGTAAGAGGAAGCATTATCAAATAGTCAATTTATACCATTTAAATGTGCATTTGTAAATATTATTGTCATGATAAGGAATCAAGGAAGCATGCAGATTCATGTGCAGCCTGTTTTATTGACAAACACTGAGTACAGAAAGACAGGGTCGTTCACCGGCAATCATACACATCAGATCATAACAATTATTTAGACGCATGATGATAGTTTCAAATTATTTATTAAAGGAGTCATTTTCCACAAGCTAATATGATTATTTAGGGTCTTAATGCAAAGTTTGTAATGAAGTTTTAAAATTTCCCCTGTCAAAATTTCCCCTGTCAAAACAGCTCTTTTGAAATCACTCGGTTCTGTGTACTTCCCCTTTAAATCTTCTGGAGCACCGCTCCACCCCACCCCTCTTTTCCAAGGCACTCTCTGAGGATCTTTTTTTTAGCCATATTTATAGTGAAACTTGCTAATTAGCACACTTTTAGGCAAGGTGAGTTGAATCAAAATCAGAATGAGCTTTATTGCCAGGTGTGTGTCATGAACGAAGGGAGAGGCAAGTATTTATTAAAAGAATAACTGATAAACCTTTATAATAACTGCACACTATGAATCATTTGGTAGGCATTAGTAAATAGAAAATTAGTAAATAGTAAAATAGTCAGTTCATCCTTTATAAAATTGCCACAGGAATATGTGTTAAAGGGGTCATCCGATGCCACATGCACTTTTACCAGCTGTTTGGACTTAAATGTGTGTTGGGAGTGTGTGTACTAGGGATGTGCATCTCCATAACTGAGGCCGATGTGATACGCATCTCGATGCATAGCCAACGATACGATACATGAAAGATACATGAAGTAGTTAGCGATGCGATGCGATTACGATACACCACTGTTACGATATAGTGCAATCCGATTTCGATTCGATTCAACATGATCCGATGCAG
>JAUMHP010018034.1:0-14750 GCA_032361065.1 Enteromius trimaculatus
CGTTCCCACGAGTTAATAAGTCGTGGCCACGACAAAACTAAGTGAACCGAAGACGTCCCCTCCCGGTCACCGTAGTTATTGGTGCATGCTAGATACAACAGATACCATAATTTCTAAATTAGTAAATTATTAGTAAATGCTGAAATTAATAAATTAAATGCTTTTAAAATAATAATTATTATATTATATTATATTATATTCTGTCAAATGATTAATCGTAATTAATATATGATGAAATATATGTGTGTTGTGTGTATATTTCTTATAAATACACACACATGCATGTTGTTTTTAAGAAAATTTTCATATTTGTATATCACATATATTTTAGATATTATAAATTATACAAATAAAAATGTAAACGTAAATATTTTCTAAATATATCCTGTATGCGTGTGTGTGTACCAACTTTTATTTTAGATGAGATGAATCAAAATTAAATTGACAGCAATATATTATATTGTAAATGTGCATTGTTTAGACCTGTTTTGTGAACTGGAAGTCATTAAAAAGAGGTGTTTATTAATGCTTGGATCTCATTACTTCAAATATCTTTATATGTCTAGTTATCCAGTTCCATGCAAAGCATGCTGGGATTAGCAAGTGCCCTGTTCGGATGGAGGCATAGTCCAAGCACAAACTGATTAGTCTAAGTAAACTTCTGTTTTACAAATTAAAAATTGATTACATGTCGTCGTCTTCAAAAAAGAAAGTGTTACATTAGCTCATTTGAACTAGATAATTTTAATAAACTGCAAAAATACAATTTACTCCAAAAAAATTTCTAAAACTGTCATGCATGCAGTCAGGCTTTTGCATCTTTGTCGTAGGCTATCGATGCAGCGTTTGCTTGATATTGTAAACTTCACTCACTATTTGTCAACTCCAGTTTGCTGATAGCAACATCACATCTGATTATATAAACTGTAATTTCTCTTTGCTGAGCACTTGCTGCTCTCACATAGGGAGCAATTATGCAGGAATCATTGCTGGATGCTGCTTGTCCTGGATTTGTTTCAAAAATAAATTATTCCCCTGATGTGCATTACTTGATTAATGTCGGGTAGCTGTGCAACCCTATGCAGAGATCTTACTTTAAAGAAGTTTAGTGAACTGGTAAGAATCGTCTTTTTTCTTCTTCCTTTTTTTTGTGTGGCAACAGCAGGTTCTTGGAATGAAACAAAGCAGTATAATTCATATAGCAGGATCCCAATATGTATATACTCTCCAATACCATTGGTGATGAGTATTTTAAGGGACTTATGAGTCAGTGAATAATTCTTGTATAAGATTTGCTCAAAAACAGATTCATTCAATTGACTGACTGTCAGAAATACTACTACTACAGTAGATACTACTTTATTCATGACTGTTAAAGTATGTTTTATACAGTATCAATGCAATCTGGATGCACCTATTACATTGCTTTATAGCCATTCTCCCATGGCTTCATGGGAATGTAAATTTGTTTTCTAGGTACTTTTTGACATTTCAACCCAATCTCACAGCAATTTGTACATATTTTGGTTCATTTGTACAAATTCTTACAATCTCATTTTCATAAAACAATTCATAAAAATGCTAAACCATACGTATTTTATGAGTACACATTCATATAAATTTGTACGAATGATCAACACCTAACTCCACCCTTTATCCGTCACTTGGGTTTAGACAAATTGTACAAAATCGTACAAGTGAGGTCAAACAAATTTGTACGAATTAGCCACCTCATAAAACACAAATGTATTGTTCGTAAGACAGTGTGGGACATTTTAACATATTACTCTTTTCACATATTTTATTTTTATTTATTGAGCTTATGTACCTGCATAAAAATAACTGAATTTCTGTATTTAGTACTAATAAGGTGTTATCTATTAATTTGCCTGACAATTAAATAATAATACCACACAAATAATTGCATTTTTATTGAATACATCAATAAATTAAAGGAAATTTAATAATTTGTAGATCCTCCCCAAGCAGAAAATCCTCTGTTTTTACTGCTTATAATTTCACAATTTTGGACCATCCTTCCTCACAAATGTGTTTTATCACACATTTGTTTTGGCTAGAATTGTGACTTAGATGAAGAATAAGCCATGCTGTTTGACATTCGGGTATTTAAAATTTGACAATTTTACAAATATTCTTGCCTCTGCATTTCTGCAAAATACAGTCAATCAAATTAATGTATAAAGTGGTAAACACTTACAGTACAGCAATTCGTGCCACCTTTTTATACTTTCGTAAACATTTTGTTATTAGTCTATAAGTAAGCATCAACAAAAAACACTATTATATGGCATTGCACTTGTTAACTAGTACAAATAGCCACAATTCCCTGGCAGACACTCAAAATTGGTCTAGTTGCTTACCACTATGCTAAAACATACTACTGTACATTCATGTGGAACAGCAAGCAACCCTGAGGTTATAGTTAAACAAAGTGCACATCCAGTCAAGCCATGCTACTTAAGAACCACCATTCATGGTTTAAAGCCGGCGGGAATTTTCTATGTTTCCGTATTACCCATAAAGCATCAGTTCAGGTTTATAATAGACATTATAGTTGATCTAATCCCTACGATCTTGGAATAGCTGAGCAGTAATCCTTCGGGAATGGTGTTTCTTTATAAGTGTTTATTTTCAGTGCTAAAGCTGTATACTTCAGGTGCAAAAAAAAAACAAACATCCACGAGTCCCATGTGGCCAAATGTTCTCCATAATCGCAAAATGGCCTCGCTATCTCATTTGAAAACGTTGAGTGACAAGCGCACGCGGGTCCGTGAACACACACACTTTATCATATCTAAAAAAAACGCCTCTGTAACACATTTGTTTATGCCGCTGACACCATTCGATTACATCTGCGCAGACATGGAAATTGCCCTGCTTTTTATGTCCCTACCCGCATCTATTTAAATTTGACTTGTCACGCTCCAAATGCTCCTGCTGTCAGGCTGTAACGACAGGCTGGCAATAGCTTGACGTGCAACTAAATATATAATAAAAGAAGTTGAATGCGGTCAGCAAAACAGCTTTCCGTGCTGCCCCCGAAAAGCTATTACTCGTGCACAACCGGGCTTTAGCTCTTGGATTAGACTCAAATTGTGCATATTTTTACCTGTTTTTACCCACTGGGAAGTGTGGGCTTGGATCTAATGGTGGTTGTGTGTATTGTGATAGAGGAAGAACACAACAGATGTTTATGGGTATGTTGTCCAAATGTCGGCTCTGCTAATATTGGAAATGCACTCCTCTCCCAGACAGACAGATAGACAGAGAGAGCTGGACAACTGTTTCTTCTCCCTTTCTTCTCTTACTTTCTCCGTCTCTGGCCTTCCCGCAACTTTGACCTAATTGCCATGTGGGCCTTTAGAGTTCCCAGGCTGGAATTATTCCCACAACTGCAGTATTGACAACCTCCAACTTCTACCTGTAAGTAAGATTAATAATTGATGATTGATGATTGTATTTTCTAGCGATCGTTCAAAATAAGTATTTGTGTACGTTATGCTGTGTAACAACCCTGCACATGTCCTGGTCACCAGCTAACTTACTATCGCGCTCAACGGCGTATTTATGGGGGTTGATATAAATGATACGTTTTTTGAAAACGATGTGTGTGCACAATGTTATTATTGAAAACGGAGGGGAGGAAATATTCATTTCTCTAAATACCCAGCTATGTGTAAATGTGGCCTAAGTAATGATAAACGATGGCTTAATGCAGTGTTATTCATTATACAATGCTGAAGTTCACTACGTAGAGGTGTGCCAGATTCACTTACAAAAGCACTAGCCATGGTAGTTTTGGTACAAGCTCTGTGCTGTGGAGCGCTGCTGTAGCGCTAGACCAATCATACAGGACTGCGCCATCTGACCAATCACAGTGAGGGCTCACGGGAAGGAGGGGTTAAGACAAACGGAGTCTTCGAACTGCTTCACATGAGTTGTTTATGAATCATTTGGAAATGGGGTAAAATTAAATCTATTTTTGGAGAAAACTAAAGGGTTTTTTGAACTTGCATACCTGTAAACCTGTTTTAAGAGACGCAATATTAGCCACCCTTAAAATGGCATAATAGGGGTACTTTAATATATTTTAAAATGTAATTAATACTTGATCCTTCAGAGTCATTCTAATATGTTCATTTGGAGCTTAAAACATTTCTGATTATTATCAGTTATGAGAGTTGCGCTGCACATTTTTATGGAAACATAACTATTTAGTTTCATTTGATGAGTAAAGAGAACATACATTTTGAAATGGAAACCTTTTAAAATGTTATAACTGTTGCAAAGGAGTGGAAAATTCCTAGCAAATTTCTGGAAATTTTCCAAAAATCCCAGGATTATTCCAAAAATTGCTGGAAAGTTTCCAAAATTCCAGGAATATTTCCAAAATTTACTGAAAATTTTCCACCTTTTAGCAACTCTAGCACTGACCATTAACCAAAAATTCAACATATTATGTGTGCATGTTTCTTTCCGTTTTTATTTTTATCTGTAGGTACAATTGCATTATTAATAATACACTCATGCTAACGGTGCTGTTCCTATTTAACAGGTTACCATCAGACCAATCACATCCAGAGTTTTCCAGTTTTTTACTTATTCAGGTTTTTTTTTTTTTTCGACAATGAAAGCTCATTTACAACTCTTACTCTTTAGCTGTTCTGATGCCTGTATAATTAAAACACCGTCTATATGGTTGTCAAACTTAACTATCGTGGGAAGCTCTCACTGAATCATCAACAGAAGTACAGAAGTGATCGCAGAAGCATAAAGGGCTTCAGTTCAAGATAAATTATTTTTTTACTGACGATGAAACGAATCATAAATAAGATGTAGTGGTGATGTAATAGATGATTCTCTATGAGGGGGTGGTTCTTATTATGTCTTGTACTTAGTGGGAGGTGTGCATCTGTACGGTACTCCAAAAAACACTGACTAGTGTCCCTCTTGAGGTATTATGCATGAAAAAGTTACATTTCTAGACCTTCCTTGGGTAAATATGTATGAGAAAGTTGCATTGCTAGAATCTTTTGAGGTATAATGCATAAAAAAAAGTTTAAATATCTTGTTATATCTCTATCTTGTTCTGAACCATGTTCACAGCAAGTTTTTTTTCCTCGTAGCCAAACATTGAATGAATGTTTTGTACTCAACAGAAACGTTTTGTTATTCAGTCACATCATAAAATGACACAATGACACTTCAGAGACTGATTTTGTTCACAGCAGCGTGCAAACCAGAAGCTAGCAAAATATTCAGCTAAAAATGGGTTGTTTTTTTTGTGTGTGCAGTAAGCAAAACCAAAAGCGTTGAAGAATCACTAACCGAAAAAAGCCACACTAGTATGTTTTACTTATCTACAATTTCAAAAGCATAACAGTATGTCAGCCATGTTTAAAATAGTGTAGCTTTTCCAGTAACAAAAGCTAATACGTCAACAAAATGCTACACTATATTGAGTTTTTTTTTTTGTTTTTTTTTCACTTGTTTCACATGGTTAGCAAATTTGTGTTAGTAGCAACGTTGACATTTAACTAATTTAAATTAGTACCTTTTCCTTATCAAAATGAACCATGGTTTTGTTATAATGAAAGTGTAGTAACCATGTTTCATTGCTGGTTAGTGTATAAGTGCCTGTGAGAACTTTATTGCAGGACTCAAAATACATATGCTGTGTTCGAAACACCTTGGATGTGGGATATTTCCCATCACAAACCTAAAACTAACCTCAAAACCATACTTGGTAAAAGTACAGATACTTCACAGTAAATATAACTCCAATAAAAGTCACCAATTCCAAAACAACTTGAATAAAGGTATTGTAGTATCTGATTTTACCAGTACTTCAAGGGAGTCATATGATGCGATTTCAATTTTTTCTTTCTCTTTGGAGTGTTGCAAGCTGTTATAGCATAGATAAGATCCCTAAAGTTGCAAAGATGAAAGTTTAAAAACCAAAGAGATATTCTTTATAAAAGTTATGACTTGTCCACACCCCCCTAAAATGACTCGTTTGACACGTGTAAATAATAATGAGTTTTTGTACCTTGAACTTAAGCTACTAAATACAAATCGAGGTAAGGAACTATGTGCAGATATTTCATGGAAAAAGAAAACCGCAAGGAACAAAGAACAGAATGACAAGCATGCAGGCAGCCATTACATTCAACACCTCACAAAGAACTAAAGAAACAACAAGGCTGTAAATATACAGGAGGTTAACAAGCTAATCAAGATGAGATACAAACTGGCTAAAAAAACACGACTGGAGACCAGAAGTGACATAAAAGTCAAGTAACCACAACACCTTGGGTCTGGGACAAGGAACTATACTTTAATTCTGGCGTATTAAAAAGGGACTTTGTTGCCATTCTATGGGTGCAGCAGGTGCAGCGCCTGCTATTGCCTGATATTTTCAAGCGTTGTGTAAAGTAAAGTTCCTTGATAATTATGCTGGGAATGAGAGTATAGTTCCTAGGTATATCATATTCTGAACGTGTTCTGCCATACCCAGAGATCGGATGAATGGGTTTGAAAATGTTTAACTGTAGGGGAGTTGGAAAATGAGCATACGGTATTTTTTAAAAAAAAGTGGCGTGTTCCTTTAGATCGCTACTGTAGCTCAATATTGTGTGTCAGTGGAAGCAAGTAGCGTTTTAATAAAACAAGGTTGATCTAATTATAATCCACTAATGAAGCCATAATTGTACTGGTAATAAGAAACTGGTGTTGTACAAAAGTTAAAATAGAATTATTAAGAGCTGTGGTCAAGACAGGTGCATTGTAGGCAGAAGCTGAATAATAATATCAAAAAAGGACACAAAGAAACTTTTTTATTTTACACATCAAATGCTAACCCCCGTGAGGATGGTGTAATCTCATTTTGAATAGGGAAACGGAGCGCATGCTGGAGGGGAACTGCGAAGGAGGCTAACTAGCACTCAGCGTGGGCCATACTATGACAAGAGAGAGAAGGATGAGAAGAAAGAGAGTCAGAGATGAGGGTTATATAGGCTCAGCTGGAGAGGGAAGAACAATGTGATGGGTTAGGTCGTTTCCCATGGATACGCTGAGACTCAAAGCTGCGTGAAGGTGGCAGGCAGCCAGTGTGTTTTCATCCTTAGCTTTCATTAACCGTGGTATTACCTGCCATGGATCATGCTTCCCAAGGCTACCTGGTGCTAGCATATGTGCAGGTGCTTTAGTCGCCATAAGGCAGTGTGTTGGGAAACGGCAGCTCAGATCTTCTGTCACTTCCTCTGTCTCTTTCAGCGTGTAGGTGTCATGTTTTTGAAGAGCTTTGAGGTTTCTGTGTTTGTTTTTACTGGAATCTGATGTGCTGCAAGAGATGAGATGAGCAAAGAGAGATGGCCACGTTTAAGAATTTATTTTTTAAGTGTTGAGCGCCAAGGCTGTATTTGTTTAATAATAATAAAAAATTACACTAAAACAGTAACATTGTGAAATATCATTGCAATTGTTATAGTTGAGTTTTAGTATATTAATATTAATGTAAAATGGGGAAATCATTATTATCATTATTTTCTGCTTTTAGAAATGTTCTACTTTTAAAAATAAAATAAAAATAAATAAATAAATAAAAATAACATGTTAGTGTGTTTTATTGCATTAATTTTAATTGTTTAATGCATTATTTTTTTTTAAGTTGGACAATATATATATATATATATATATATACACACACACAAATTGTTCAGCATTAAAAATATTATTGAAAAAAGCTATAATTATATGCAAATTACACAAGAAAATGTCAATATATATATTAGTGATGTCAACTGATTAGTTGCATCCATAGAAGTATTTGTTTACAAAATGTTTTATTATGTATATTAATTATATTTATTATATGTTTATATATATGGAAATTGAAAATGTTAATAATAATCTTATTTGTAAGATGGAAAAAACTTATTTGAAAAAAAATATATATCTTTACAATTTTGTCTGCGTATAAACAAAATGTTTTTTTTTTTAACTTCTATCGTTACTTGTTTTATTGTTTCAGTAACTAATTTAATCTCAAATCCATGTATTAGAAAACATCAAACAGCATTTTCTGTTTCAGTTTCCTTAATATTCCAATGTCTTTTCGGGGTCATACGGTTTTCATTTTTAGAGATGAGTAGGCTTTTACAGATTAGCAATGAAATAATTTGTAATTAATCCTCCTGTGACAAAAACACAAAACACCGACAACTACAACATGTGATCCTGTTTTGCCTTTTTTCAAGTAAAATCTCATTCTAATCGGCTCACATCTAAATGGAGCGAATTGTAAATCCGTGAATGTCATTACCCTGTACCTGCCCTCTTCTATCTCTTCCTTTCTGTGCTTGCACTCCAATAAATATACAAATGCATGCACCGTGTTGCAGTAGCGCCATAAAAGCAGTGTGCAATTGCTCCCATCGGCAGTGCTATTAGCACTGACATCAGTATTCAATACATGCTTGGTGGTGGTCTATATATGTACTCAGCGGGCCTGTAAGATGGTCTCACATAAGGATATGGGATGAATTAATGGATTTTGTGCATGTGAATGAATCAATGGGCTAATGCAATTAGTGTCCGGCTCTATGAACCAGATGCAGCCGCATCCTTTTCCTCGACCACTTACAACTAGAATTAATTAGAATTTAATTACTTACAGCATTAATTACAGTCACCGAATCGTATTTACCTCAAATTATACAATTAAAGGCATCAGTGGCAAATTCAGCACCTTAAAAGTGAACCGACACCAGATTTGTCGCCAACTTTTACCTCAACCTGTGGGTGAACATATGTTTCCTGTCTCTCAGCAGGCTCCTGTCCGCAGGCTACCGCACTATGTTTTAGCTGCTTCTGGTTTTCCTTCAGGCCCGCTAAAGTTGTTTCCCCAGCCCGCACTGACGGCATCTGTGCTTTGACAGGAAGGAGTCCCTTTGAGGCTGCTGATAAGTTTATCTGAGGGCAGTGGGACTCCATATCTCTGTCGCCTTTGGCTAGCCTTGGGGCCTGAACCCACTTCAGTCGACCTCCCTTTGGCAGGAGAGAGGTGGCCCCCGGTGACATGAACCTCAGGGTCCCACTGCTCTGAATGCATGATGAAGAAATCAAGAACAGGGCAGTTTGCTCACATTCTTGTGTCCTTAGGACATGACTACAGTGATGGTTAGTATTTCTCTAGTGCGTCATTTAAGCAGCATTTTTTACCAATCTTATTATTATTTTTTATTTAATATAAAATATATTGTATAATTGTATTGATATTTTAATATTGATTAATATAATTGATATGTTTTATGTTAATTGTTTATTTACATTTTTTTAGCATTTTATTTATCAAGAATACAACAATTAGCAAGGTATTCATATAAATTAATGCAAATATTTAAATAATGTAATATCATTATTTATATAGATAATTTATTTTAATATTAATATCAATATTAATGTGAAAATAAATATAATTCAATGTAATAATAAAAATCATCATTAATTTAATAAATGTATGGAACAATTTTAGTATTCATTTAAAGTGGCATATTCCCAGACATTATTGATTATTATTAGATTTGTATCTATTATATCTTCTTTTTTATTTTATATTTATTTTAGTATTAATATATATTTTTTTCATATTTTAGATTTTTTGAAAATTACCTTTAGTGTATTGTTAATAGCTTGTTGCATTTTTTCTTGCTTTTTTCAATATTTACATTCAAATCGCCATGATGCAAATGTTTCATCTTTGTTAGCACAGCCAATAAAAACCTTATGCTGCCTTCACATGCCATCAGAAACTTCCTACTTGTGAAGTAAAAGAAAAAAAAAGAATAAAAATTTACAGTACTTATGCTGTTTCTCTCCTCCAAAGATCAAAACTATCTCTGATTATTTCAGTTGTAAATAAAATAGGGTGGAAACTTGTATTTAGGATTTCAATGGCACATGAAAGTGGTATCTCAGTAATGACAACATTTTCACAACATTTTCATATAATTATGTCAGGAGGTGTGTAATATAGTGTAGAAGCCATATACAGTAGACACATTTTAAAAGATATTTTAAGGTCCTTTTGTGTCATTTTGGAACCTGACCGACCCAGTCTTCATTCACTTACTATGTAACATTTCTGTATATATGATTAATTGCCTTGCCACCACTGTCGTTTGTCCTTTAATCTTGGTTATTCTCATCCCGGTGAAAGCATCAGGAATTCTTTCATATCCAAATGAGTCTTCTTAGTAAATGCTTCTCTCGCTGCTGAGGAGTTCAAAGTGGGGCAGTGGAGAGGCGAGCGGGCGGACAGTCAAAGGTGTGAGCACTTCTCGCGGGCATTCTGTGAAGCTGACGGTCGGGGCAAGCCAATCAAACACAATCGTCTGGGGGGCCTGTTAATGACTCCCCATCTGTTGGTGCAGCCCGGTATGTTGTGCGAGAGAGAAAGAGAGAGAGAGAGAGACTGTGTGAAAAGAGAAAGGGGGATTGTGGGACACAGTTTGATAGTTATTCTCTCAAATGTAGGGCAGAAATGTGCAAATTTACAGTGAGGAAAGAAAGCAGTTAAATCTGTTTGATTGCAAAACACAAAATTCACTTTAATGTGCTTCTGTCTCTAAATATTTGTGCAGATTAAGCATTCCAGTGATTTTTCTCCTTTAATATAGTTCACAATATGGTAAGGAAACTAAATCAATCCTGAAAATTCTGCTTGGATGATGTAGTGATATAACATGTTTTGTATATGGGACAAATCTTGCCTGATTTTAAAGTGCTGTTTTGAAGTTTAGTTGTTTGGAAATTTAACGTCTGGTTTATAAATGTTTTAAACTGTTGGGACAGTTCTGGTGCCTGTCATTTATTGTTGTGTTTTCATGTTTTGTTTGTAAAGAAAGAAAATAAATTTGTTGGAAAATTACAGGCTCCCTTCATTTACAGATTTGTTTTTATGTCTTTGTGTCATAACGAAAGAAAAAAAAAAAGGTTCTGCTACTATGCTACTACAGATGCTACTTGCTGATTGATATGATTTGATTGTTTCTCAGAAATTCATATTGTATTTCTGATGGTGAAAAACAGGTTTTTAACTTACATGAAAAATGATAGATGCCATTTGTTTCTGACATTTAACAATTTCTGACTCATTGTTTGTTAAGACTATTCTAGGCTTGCTCATCAAAAACCTAACAAAAGTCAGCTTGAATTTATCTGCCTTTGTACTAGAAAGACATTATCCTTGATCTTTCCACAAGTCATTAGTGAGCCATTGTGTCCGAGACAGTAAGGCACATTACTCTGAAGTTGAACTGCTGTCATGGCGAGTCTCAAGATGTTGTAATGGTGCTATGAGGGATACTATGGGCTGCCAACTATGAGCTGGGCTTGATCTAATGTAAAACCCCAGGCAAATGCCTAGTGACCCAAGTTCACTTACTAGTGCTCTTTATCTCGGTGTTCTCTCAGTCCCATTTCTTTTCTTAGTGTCTCAAAAAGTCAGCTGCTATGTTATCCAATGTACTGCAGCCTACAGGAAATAGAGAGTAGAGAAGCTAGTCAACACTGTGAACAAATGGCAAGCTTTAGTTGTATCATTCAGTCTTTCATAGATGACCATTTTACCATCTATAGGACACCAAAAACATTTTTTGTTGTTGTTGTTGTTGGCAGATTCAAAAGCAGCAACTTACAAGTGCATATTTAATATGCACTTTTGAACCAGCTTCACACATGGATTTTATAGACTTTATGGTGTTGAACCTAAGACTTGGTCCTCTGATTCAGCTCGCCTCTTGAAATCAGGAGAGTGAGCTTTATCTGCACAACTCTTACTAGCTTGCTTCCGTTACACTCACTCCCAACTGGGTCATGGCACCAATAACACCTCTTGTTCTACTCACCCCGCTTGCTCTGTGCGGGATTCAGATCGGCGGGTGAGTTGGGTGAACATACCAGTAAAGATCACAGCCTTTAGCGTCATTTGCTAGTGCCTCTTGGGATCACAGGAGCGAGGTTCACAGCACCAATGTAATCCCTCTTTCGACTAACTCCGAGCAAAATCTTAACCAGCGTTTTCGGGATGGGAGGTAGGTGCACTAAGAAGGACACATTTTGGGAGGTGTGCATACTACAAAGGATACTAAAGAGGTAACCAGAGTCCCTTTCGAGATTAGGGAATTATTGTTTACAGCTCTTATTAGCGGTCTTCTCAGATTTCACGCCCATCTGGGTCATGGCACCAGTGTAACCCCTCTGGTTACCCTCTCTCTGGACGAGATTTGAACTGGCATTTCCGACATAGGAGGGGGGCGTGCTAGCAAAGACACTAAAGACCACAGCCTCTATTATGCCTCACGAAATCAAGGGAGCGGATTTTTATCTGCATAGCTTGCCTCTGTTATGCTACCACCTTTTTACAAAGTTGATGCAAAGTGTTTTGATGATATCAAGACATATTTATTGCATATTAAACTAAATCATATTTCATGTCAGTTTTTTGATAGTTTATTTCTTTTTGTGATTAGGTTCTTTAAAATAAAGAGAAGTGCACAAATGCAGCACCTTAAAGCTGATTATATACCTTAATGGTTTATTGGCTTGACTTCATTGAGCCTACCATTGTAATCATGCTGTTTTGCCCCCGATTTCAATGACAGCAACTTCTTGAATGCATCAGTGGTGGCATATAAAGGATGACAAATTGACCATTGTCCTTCATTCTTCTCTGCCAGAGAACAGACTCCCCTAATAAATTGACCCCCGTTTCATTCAGCCATCAGTCAAACAGGACCGAGAAACTTAATAACGGAGGATAATAGTGCAGTAATAGGCCGGGAGATCTGGGGAGTCTCGCGTCTTGTTATCTTCCTCCACGGCTGGTGCCCGTGCTACTCTGCAGGCAGGGAGACAGGACAGAAGGTCAGTGCGTGTCCCTCTGCCAAAACTCGCAGGGTTTTTCCCTTTTCCCCCGTTTTTTTCCGGTGGATTTTGGACCTCCTGATGAGAACGTGTTTCTTTGAGATGCCATCTGCTCCTCTTTGTTGCTCTTTCCATTCGGATTAAATAAACAAACAAACAGGCTAATAATTAAACAGGCAAAACGTCAAACCCGTCCAGAGGTTGATTGAATGACACCAAGCAACCCATCAAGCTAAACAACCAAAGATCTATCTATGTATTTATTTATCTAGCCATCTAGGAAAAATCCATTTTAAGGCCAAAAACGGTCAAATTTTTTTTAGCTCCACAACATTGTAGTCTAGAGATTTCTGAGCTTTATAGTTTCCAAAATTAGTCCAAATTCCTAAATGAAAATGCCTGTGTCGACAGAGAAATAGATCTGTAGTAATTTCTACATTTCTCTAACTTTGTGCTCAAAGTCAGTGTCATGCTGGAGAAGAAAAGCACCATCCCCAAACCCTTTGCAGTTCTTTATAATATCATTGTTTATTTTTAAGTTGTGTCCTCATAAAACTGTCTGGAATAGACAGACCTGTTAATTAGAACAAGAAGACTAGACACTTGTCTTATATTTTACACAAATCACACAGCTGAAATGAATTGATTGAGTTGCTTGGCAACCGTAAACAGTCTACAGTTGTGTCTAATGAACTATATTGCTTTGTGAAAGCGTTGTTTATTGTGATCATTAATGATTTAATTACTTATTCAGTATTCCTCGTACTCATATTGGTGTTCCTGCCGGTTTGAATTGTGAATAAGTAGCTCAAGGATGCAGTATTGCATTAGTATACATATAGGCTGTATGTATGGATTGTTTGTCACATTAATGCATACAAATAAACTCATAGTGTGTCTCTGTGTAAGTGGAATTGCGTTTAGGGGGTGTAAATCATTAGTGGTGTGCATTACACATATTGCTTTGATCAAAGTCATTACATAGCCATAATTCATAGCCTTTCATCTTTTATAATTCTTAAGCTTCTAATGGGGAGAGCTGATCAAGGGCTTTGATGATATAAGGTGTCTTTGCAAGCTGAGAGACTTGCAGGAAGAAACCCCTGGAGATGTCACACCAATTACCATCAGGGGCTGAAGGAGACCTCGATTTGCTTGTCAGTCTGACATGTATGGCTGCAAAAAGCGCAAAGCAACGTTTGCTGGAATGCCTAATCCCGGAGCTAACAGAATATCAAACAAAATTACTTAGTTTGGTCTGTTATTACAATATTAACCTCACAAATCTAAATATTTTTTTTTTTTTTTAATTAGAATTACCTTTGTTTATGGTTTATGGTCTTGAATCAGTATTAAAGATTTCTTTTTTTTTTTTTTTTTTTTACGCAAATAAGTGCACACCCATTTTTAATATCATACAAATCGTTCCAATCAAACATGAAAAAAAGTGGCTTCCTGTAGACAACACAAACAGAAACAAGAATTACAATACTGAAAAAGGGACAGACAAACGAGAGACTCACAAGTTAAACTATACCGTACTGTATGGTATTGGATTTTCTGGCTTCTACAACTGGACATGAACTGGCTCTGGGGCTGCTGACAGCTGTCTTTCCCTCTGACTGGAGGCTTCGTCTGGGGCCTCTTCTCCTGGGACAGGACTGGGAATGCAAACCAGACAGAGGCATCAACCAGTGTTGACAGCAAAACCTCTTAGAAGAACATAAATAGCAGCAGAAATAACAGCGTGATGTGGAGCTACAGCAGCTTAAAAAGTCTCTGGGCATCAAAGAGTGGTTTAT
>JAUMHP010018045.1:0-14749 GCA_032361065.1 Enteromius trimaculatus
TCGTTGAGTGAGCTCTCAGTCCTAAGGTGCACGGCTCTCCCTGGTAAAGATAGGCCAGGGAGATGGCTTCAACCACCGAATGAGCCAACCTCTGTTTGGAGACAGCATTCCCTTTCTGCTGTTCACCATAGCAAACAAAGAGCTGCTGGGAGCGTCTGATGCTCCGAGTGCAGTCAGTGTTGAGGAGCAATGCGTGTGCAGGACACAACAACTCCAAAGCTGGGTCAGCCAGACCGAACTCTAGGCACTCTTTGTCGACAGAGAAGGCTTGTAATCCCCCACCCTCTTGATGGAGGTTAACCCGACGCGCACCTCTGAGTACCTTACGATGAGTTGGTGCTTCCTGAGGGACGCACCCTCCACTGCATCATGATATGCAGCTATGGCAGCCACATACACTTTGAAAGTTGAAGGGGACAGCCTGCGCTCCAACTTCTCTTGCAGGAAAGAAAGCACAAATACAGTCGTGCATCTCTGTGGGTCCTCTTTGCGAGAGGAACACCAGTCGACGAACAGACCCCACCTCAGAACATAAGCCTGCCTCGTAGAGGGAGCTCTTGCCTGAGTGATAGTATCTACCATGACAGGAGACAGGCCGATGAGATCTGCTGCGTCTCGTCCAGGAACCAAACGTGCAGGTTCCCGAGATCGGGGCACGGGTGCTAAATGGTGTGCAAGGAGGCTCACTTGGGGAAAGGTGAACTTGAGCCCAGAAGGCCAGCTGTGTGCCAGTGCATCCCTGCTGAGTAAATTCGACTCATGGAGGGAATAGTACAACCGGCAGTGGGCAGACTTGGGGGAGGCAAGGAGGTATATCTTGGCCTCGCCCAAGTGGCTCCAAATCAGCTGGATTACCTGAGGGTGGAATCGCCATTCTCCAGGGTGGGTGGACTGCCATGATCAGCTGCATGGTTGAGTGTTCCTGGAATGTAAACAGCGCGCATCGATTTCAGCCGCTTGTGACTCCACAGGAGTAGATGGCGGGCAAGTTGTGACATGCGGCAGAAACGTAGACCACCTTGTATGTTGATGTACGCAACGACCGCTGTGTTGTCTGTCCGGACCAGCACATGCTTGTGGTGCAGCATCGGAAGAAAGCGATGCATGGCCAGAAGCGCTGCTAACAACTCAAGGCAATTGATATGCCAAAGCAGTCGGATGCCTGTCCAGGGGCCCGAAGCTGCCTGCCCGTTGCATACAGCACCCCAGCCCGTGTTGACCCCGGCATGCCTGGACACTTGACCCAGGGGTACTCTGACCCGGAGAAAAGCAGGGTTGGTCCACGGGCTGAATAGGCGGCGACACTGCGGGGAAATGCCAATCCGAAGTGTGCCACAGTGCCATGCCCATTTCGGGACTCGGATCATGTAACCAACGTTGAAGCGGTCTCATATGAAGCAAGCTCAGAGCCGTCACCGCAACTGCAGCTGCCATATGCATGTTGACCTGAAGACACAAATGGCTGAGGTGCCCATAGCACCAGGTCCCTGTGCATACACAACAGATCCCTAGAGTGGGCTATTATCAGCCAGTCGTCGAGTTGAGGATGCGGATGCCCACCTGCCATAGACCCTTTGCGACCTTTGTGAAGACGCTGGGAGAGAGGGACAGGCCAAAGGGAAAGACTTTGAACTGATATGTACTGATATGCCCGACCCTCAAACGCAAACTGAAGAAGGGGTCTGTGTCAAGGCAAGATTGAGACATGAAAGTACGCGTCCTTCAGGTCGATGGCTGCGAACCAATCCTGGCTCCGAATGCATGTTAGTATGCGCTTCGAAGTGAGAATTTTGAACGGCAGCCTGACAAGGGGCCGATTCAAAGTTCGTAGATCCAGGATGGGTCTCAGCCCACCGCTCTTTTTGGGCATGATGAAGTAAGGACTGTAAAACCCAGACCTCATCTCGGCTGGAGGGACAGGCTCGATTGCGTCTTTTACCGGTAGGACTGCAACCTCTGCACGCAGGACAGCGACATCGCTCTCAGAACGGACAGTGGTATAGCGGATGTCACGGTACCTGGGCGGGCACCTGAATCGAACTGAATCGCATAGCCGAGGCGTACCGTCCATATCAACCACGGCGAGGGGCTGGGAAGCACTATTGAGGCTCCCAGCCGATTCACTGGGGGAATCAAGGGAACGTTAACTGCCGTGCCAGCGGTGAGACAGCCTGTAGGGGGACAGGGGCAGGGACTGATCCCAGAAGGCTGAATGACCTGGGGAAGAGTCAGGCTGCATTGAGCAGTGCTTACCTGCCTCCCTGGATCCCGCGCTGGCGACACAGTGCTCCGGGTCAGCATCTGGGTAGACAAAAAAGTTGTCAGATGATATGAGAAATTGCTCTTTCTGTGAAAATGTGAGTACCGCCGACCCGTAGGCCGACGACAGCTGAGTGCACAGAAGCTCCCGGCCCTTCTCCGGGAGTGGGGAAAGAGATGTTGTCGCCTGAAGAACAATCCTCATCACCTCCGGGTTGTCTGTCTCAGGAACGCTTCGCATTTCTGCAGGTGTTTCTGGCCGGTCCCTGAGCAGCAGATGTGGGACATCTCCTCGGTCAGCGTTGTCATCGTGTGCAGGGCGGTAGCAGCCTGTCCAGTGGCGTAATAAGCCTTGCTCACCAGGGCGAACAACAGCTTACACGCCTTGGACGGGAGCTGTGGCTGACCCCCACCATGACCTCACCGCGCGGGCACAAGTGCACATGTGCACTGCGCGTGTGCCCTCTTATACTCAAGTAGTGATGAGGTGCACCTGAGCACAATCAAGTGCAGGCCAATATTCATTGGCCTTTTGTTTGAAGCTGAAAGGCAATTGGTTTCTCTGGCAAATTCCCATATGTAATGTCAAAGTGATTTGACTGAAAGGGTAACTACATATTTTTCAAATGCAATTTTACAAGTTTATATACTGTAGATTTTTCTCCATGAAAGTCTTTATCCATAAAAACATGTATCCTTCCTTTTTTTTGCACAAACACTATCATATTTGACATTTTAATGACATTGTAGTTTTATTCTATAATGGATTATGCTATTTATTTATAAGGGTTACATTAAAAGCCTTGGACAGAGGTAAAACTATGAAATCTAAACATAAAAGGGTTTTGAAAAGCCAAGTGTTTATAAATAATGAAGATGCCGTAGTGAAAAAGTCCATTTTAATGTGAACTAGTCTAAATTTGTTCGTTTTAGTCAGAAAAGTGTCCAATATTGAAAAAGCAAATCCGTTATGTTCTGTTCACTCTTGTCTCTTTCTCTTTCTAAGAGAAAGGTGAGTTGTCACGGTTGGTGACCTTTTAAGTCATAGGTCAGGGTGATGGCAGCGACCCCTCTTTAGTCATCAAAATGCGATCTGTCAGATTGCCACACTTCTTTCTGCGTGCTCCATTTTAACCGTCTATTAACTGTTTGCGCTGTATGCGTGAGCGTGTTTGTGAATGTATTATCTTATTTAATGCCTTCTGGAGACGCCAGAGGGAAAATCTTTCAAAAGCCCTAGTCGTCTTCTCAGAGAGGGAACCCCCTTTCATTCCTTCTCGCATTCCCTTCTCGGTTTCACCTCAGACAGATAGAACAGAGAACCTCTCCCTTTTAACCTGCTCCCCTGTGTAACTCCGCTCAGCAGACCTGTAACAGGAGAGCAGTCGATGAGAACACACAGCTAGTGACATTTTCCCTAAATTCCCAGCAGAGATCTGCTCTGTTCCTGTTTCTTTTACAGATATTGGAAGCCCCTGATTGTTTGTTTGTTTGTTTGCTTGCGTGTTCGATGAGCAGCGTTTGTGCAGGAATGAGTCTGTTTTCCATCTGGAGGGGCATGTTTACCATACACGCTCAGCAGGGGTGTGATGTCATATTAGTGTGTCTGTGTGTGTGTCTGACTTAGTGGTTTTGATAGTAAGAGGGATTGTGGGGCAGAATAAAAGATTCTCATTGGGCTAAATTGACACAACTGTGCACAAATTTACAACACATTGATTTTCCGTTGGTGCACCATCTACACATTGCCCACTCTGCTGCCTTGTCAATAATATCTTTCTCTTGTTCAAAGCTGATAGCTTTAGCTTGTTTGAACAGTTTTCATGTATCTTTCAGTTTGTATGTTTTTTGCTTTAAACATCCGCTGACAATTTTTCTTTAAAGGGAAGAGCAGTATGAGAGATCTCCTTTCAGCTTAAAAGGGGTCTAAAGAGCTCATGTAAATGGACTGTCTTGACTCTAAATGGGTATGCATTTTATTAAGCTTTTCATATTAGCAGCTTTTTCCATTTTTGTCAGCTTCGTTTCGCTTTCCATCAACAGTTGCACAAACACACACACACACACAATCTTTGTGATAAAATCTAGATCTACCAAACTAACATTTAAAGACAACATGAAGTCTGAATAGTGTGTGTGATAGGAATATTTGACGACAGGCCATTGAATTACAAGCAAAATAATGCAGTCCTGAGGAGGTAATGGATTAAATTATTCTGCTTATACTTTGGCAATCAAGCATGATATACATTGTTTATATGTATTTTAAGACTTTTATCAGATCTATCTCGTCTCATGGGATAGTTGTACCTGGGTTCACTTTATAGCAAGATGCAAAATATGTACCAACAAGTACATATCACTGCAGTTACCAAAAAAAATCAACACTAGAGGCAGTTAAACTCTGACACCTTTTATTCCTTTTCACTCAAATTTACAGTTTCGATGAATAAAGGGTAATTTTCACACAATTAGCTATTTGAAAAATATCATGTGACTTCAAAACAATATCAATATGCTGGGAGATTTCATTGCTGTCTATAGAGAGAAATCTTTGGGATTTTATCAAAAATTTCTTAATTTATGCTTTGAAGGTCTCACAGGTTTGATACGCCATGAACAATCCTATAAACAGAGAAACTGTAAGTTTAACTGCTTCAAGAACAGCGTTGACAAGTGTCTGTGTCGTCATTGGGTGAGCGTCATTTCACCAAGTACAAGATGTTTCTTGAACAACATTCCAATGAACCAGTCAGACTTGATGGATATTTTTTTTCTGGAAATATGAGGTATATGATCAGGGTTAGGTGCTTTTACACCCATCTTAATCAGCTATCATTCTGTACTAATTTTAGAAATATGTTTTGGGTAGGGTTAGGTTTAGGGGTAGGGATCATGTCTTATTTGGCAAAATCACAGAGACCGTCTTCATTGTGTGTTTGTATGGGAGAGAGTGGGGTAAAAAAAGAGTATGTAAATTAAACAAAAATTTGTGGGGAAAATGTGGAAGTTTTCTTCTATTGTTTCTTAGATTTATTTGTTTGTTTAATGTCGCTGTGAGTTGTAGTTCTTTTACAAGTTTACATATCGCAATTCTGAGATATTAATTGTGCGATATTAACATGCAATTTTAAGTTTCAAGTCAGCATTGAATGATATAAACTTGCAATTGTGAGATACAAATTTCAAGTGAGGTTAATAACTTTTGTAACAGAGATACCAAAACACTTTAACATTTTTTTAATTGAAAATTATATTGATGTTGGGTGTTTGCCACTTTTTTATAGAAACATAATGCTAGACTCACACTTCCATCACTTGAATGAGAACAGCACATTGTAAACAATTCTTACAGTAACATATAGATGTTCATGTTAGACAAAGCTGGGATGAGATGAGAAGGAGAGATGAAATGAATTTCTGCATTTACATTCCTCACCAGAAGCTGTTCAAATCCCAGAGTGTCAATCACAGACCACACACTGACCACACAAACATGCATGTTTACATTAGACACACTCACACGGGCATTCACAAATTTACATATTAAACATTTATGAATGTAATTCAGCCCAGGCGTAAACACACACACACACCCAGAAATAAACCCCTACATGCACATACAGACCCTCTGACTTATCCCAGCATTCCCTGTAGCATTCCCATTCTTTTACATTAGCATTCATATAGATTCATCACCTCAAACCTATATTGGCACACATACATAATCACACACACACACAGCAACAACAAATCAGCACTCAAACGTCCTTATGAACATAATCACACCAAATATAAAAACACTCACGAACGCATGTAAACACAAACCGCGGCTCAGCATACATAAACGGCTATAAAGTACAATTTAGCATTTACAATCTGATTCACATTCAAAATCTGCTTGCATATTCGCAGGAGGTCCATGGGAAAAATATCATATGAATGATTCATCCGTGCGCACATAGGCCAGGCACACATACACACTCACGCTCATGTAAATCACACCTTCCTGTATCTGTTTCATGAATTATAGACGTCTCAGAGGTTAGAAGTGGGAATTTAAATTAAAACTCCATTATTCATGGCCACACCTCTTTCTCCTTACACCGTAATATGTGTAAAACACGTCACATTGGACACTCATGAGTACACCTGGGTACACCATAACACCTGACATAGGGACTTGCAGACTCCTTCACTCTCTATCCAGTGTGGGGAATCTAGTGGAGTTCTATTCAAAGAATTTGCAGTGCTCAGATCTTTTCACTGAGATCCAGTGAACTTAGAGACCGAAAACATGAAATACCTGGGGAGTAATGTCCCACTTTATATCTTTAGATTTAAGAACCATATATATAAAACTATAAACGCTTATAAACACTTTTGTTTTTGCCCCTATTTTTCATGAGCTGAACTTTTTCTATGTACACAGATAATCCATCCTGGCATGATGCTAATTTGACAGCATGATTATTGCACAGGTGTGCTTCAGGCTGGACACAAAAACAGGCCACTCTAAAATGTGCAGTTTTATCACACAGCACAATGCCACATATGTTGCAAGTTTTGAGGGAGCGTGCAATTGGCATGCTGACTGCAGGAATGCCCACCAGAGCTGTTGCGAATTGAACGTCTCCAAACGCATTTCAGAGAACTTGGCAGTACATCCAACTGGCCTCACAACCGCAGACCACGTGTAACCACACCAGCCCAGGACCTCCACATCCAGCATCTTCACCTCCAAGATCATCTGAGACCAGTCCCCCACCCCAATACATTAAAACTGTTGTGCAATAATCATGCTGTCTAATCAGCATCTTGATATGCCACACCTGTGAGGCGGATGGATTATCTCTGCTAAGGAGAAGTGCTCACTAACACAGATTTAGACAGATTTGTGAACAATATTTGAGAAAAAGGCCTTCTGTGTATATAGAAAATGTCTTAAATAGTTGAGGTTAGCTCATGAAAACTGGGGGCAAAAACAAATGTGTTGCATTTATAAATTTGTTCAGTGTATATTTTATACTTATTATAATTATAATTCTGTTTTTGAAGTGTATCACTACATTCAAAAGCCTGCCATCTGTAAGATCTTATAAGTCATAAGTCACATGCTCACCAAGACTGCATTTATTTAATCAAAATACTGGTAATATTATTAACAATTTTTACAATTGAATATAACTGTTTTCGATTTCGATTTTGAATACATTTACAAAAAATGCAATTTATTTCTGTGATGCAAAGCTTAATTTTCAGCATTATCACTCCAGTATTCACTGTCACATGATCCTTTTCGAAATTAAGAAATATTTATTATTATTATCAATGTTGAAATCAGTAGTGCTGCAAAATATTAATTTTCATGTAAACTGTGGTATATTTTTTCAGGATTCTTAGAAAGTTCAAAAGATCAACATTTATTTGAAGTAAAAATATTTTCTAACATTATGAATGTATTTACTGTCATTTTAATAACGTTAATTGTTTCTCAGTGAAATATCACATTCTTTCAAAATAAAAATAAACAATTAATGTCCCCAGACTTTTTAACAGTAGTTTAGTATATGATGATAATAATATTGAAAAGAAACAAACTTGAAGCATTGTGCTTTGGGTGCATGCATTGCAGGAACCCTGATGACTAAACCAAAATAATGTGTTTTCATATAAAGCAATAGGAGGAATCGCACTAACAGTTATTATGCCTATAATATTTATATGAGTAGCCTGCAGTGCAGTAATATTCAGAGTGATTTGACAGCACTTGTTTTGACTCGGTAATTTCATCCTTGAAAACACACATGATAAGGAGCCGTACTGTTATGGGTTATTTAAAGATATACACAATATGAATGTTCAGTCAAAATGCAGCACCATGCTGTCCAAAACATATTGATATTATGTCTTTACAGAGGCTTCTAGGAATATTGTTAGGAGTAAATTAACGGGGTCAGAGTTGTGGTGCAGTGGTTCTTGCAAGTCTTTCTTTATTGGTTACTCCATCCCAAAATGAAAATGTTTATTTTATTTAAATGTTCTAAAAATCATTTAAATTGTATGAGTGTATATTATCCCTTAACGAGAAAGTTCACCCAAAATTTTTTTATTTTTTTTCATTTTCTCACCCTTTTGTTGTATTTGACTGACTTTGGTTCATCTTCAAAACACAAATTAAGATATTTTTATAAATACCCGAGGGATTTCTTTCCCTCCACTGAAAGTCTATTCAAACAAAACATTCGTGCTTCAAAAGGTCCATAAAGACATCATTAAAGTAATACATATTATTCAAACGGGTTATGGTCAGTGGAAGCTCAACCAATGAGATTTTTTCTTGCACCTCACGCAAGTACAGCTGACACTTTTTACTGACACCTAGTGGCTGCCTCATTATTATCTTATTCCGCTACTGAAAGTCTCAAATATAGTGGAGACTTTCATTATAAAGTCTTTGTATTCGTTGGTTTTGAAGTGAAATTGAAAATACTCAGCGAGTTAATGGAAAGAGGAAAAACCCAGCTCGCGTTTAGTTGTACTGCTGTTCGGTTTGGAGTCCTGCAGTGTGTGCAAAGTGAAAAATAGAAAAGAGGCACAAAGAGGTGAGCAAGGGTTAATGGTTTTAAAAGAGGACAGTATTCTGTTCTGTAAACCCTGTGCGGCAGGTGCAGGTTGAAGTCTTTGTCTCCTCCACACAAGAGCTATTTACTTACACTCAACTCCTCAGCACAAAAGACCAGAGAGAGAACACAAACTTTTGCGCACACAAAAGGAAGTTATAGCCTCAAATTACAGGTGCGCCACGCTTACGCACACACACACACACACAGCTCACAAAATCTTGCACGCTCACCTGGCAAATTGAATCAGGGGGTAAAGTTCACTTTTTTTCCGTACTAAAACAAGTTAAAACTTGAGAGAGCATTGGAAGTGTTTATTTCACTCACAATTTAAAATGCTTTCAAAATCAAATTCACTGATATGCAGAAATATAAAGGTTCCAGAAGATTTTGTTTTTCACATTGATGCTATACGAAACATTTTTTGTTCCCCAAGAAACATTTCATTTCCATCGTTTTAAATAACCTTTTCCATTTCAAAGAAAGAGTTTCCATGAATGTTAAAATTCTTCTTCAGGGACTCACAGATACCAATATGGAACCAGTATTTTAAAAAACGTATAGTAGATTATTGTAAATATTATTATCATAGTGTGAAAACCAGTGTCTGTGTGTGTGTGTGTGTAGGCGGGAAGAGAGACCCATGATTGTTTGATAGTTTCTGTTCAATCAGAGGCAGTCATGTGGAACTACAGGAGGAACAAACAGGCAGCAAAAGATGAAAAACAGCCTGAGTTGTCAATAAAATAGAGGGAAAAGTGAGAGAGATGAGGGGAAAATACTTTGATCATTCTTCTGTACTCTAATGAAAGCCTCTGATTCCTAAAAGAAATGAAAAATACAGCTAAGTTCCCTCATTGCTGATTTAAAATTTATAACTGGCCTTTTAGAAGGATGAGAGCGGTGGGGCATTTTTAATGATCCTTTGTTTTTGTACTTTGCTTTGGCCGCAGCAGCAGCATCAATAGAGCAAATATTAGCCTTGCGAGGTGTGTGTGCGATTTGGTGTTGACCACAGCACCAGAACAGCTGTTCGGTGTTCTAGGATGGGATTAGTTTAGTTTGGAAGTCTCCACACAATCTGCTGCCCCTTCACTGACCAAACAAAGCTGTTATTTCAACCAGGAGGGTCATGCTGGGGGATTTATAGCGTGCATTTCCCTGATGCTGATCTTTAGATACCAAAAAGCCTGTAGTTTAAAGTCAACATGAGATCAGATTTGACCTTATTTACTTTCTTAATGCACATCCCTGGTTTTATTGTGCATTATTCATGCAGCCCATGTTTCAAATTTAAGAAAAAGAAAGAAAAAGGGATTGCATCTGCGTCAGTGATGTATAAGAGCACCCGTTATGTCATTGTTGTGTAATAAGCATGTAACAAAACGCTAAACCTAACTGTAAACTTATATTTAGGTAAATAATAATACTCATTACTTACTTGTTTACATAGGAATAGGACACATTAACATAATAAAGTTATGTATTCATTTCTAGTTTATAAAAATCATATATTATAGTTTATATATTAGTGCTGTCAAAGAATTACTCCTAGTTATTCAAAGCCAAAATAAATGTTTTTGTTTACATATGTGTGTGTACTGTGTATATCTATTATGCATATATAAAGGCAAACACATACAGCATATATTTTCAAAATATACATGTATTTATACGTGTATGTTTATATTCCGATAATTTATATCATATATAAATAATTTAACATATAAAAATATTTTTTTATATATATACATGCATGTGTATTTACATATAAATAATAAATATACACACATAATATGTAGACAAACTTTGGATGCGATTAAAAATGATCTTAATCAACTAACACAATAAAAAACATGGCATATGTAATATATGTATGTGTATGGTGTATTATAAGTCATAAGTTTGGCAGGGGCCCAGTGACTTGCCTTTCGCAACAAATGACTTTCATTTGGTGTCCAGAATTATAACTGCTTAGTACATTGTTGGTGTTTTTCAAGAGTTTTCATTATTTTCTTGTTTGGCTTTATGTCTTGAAAAATACCAAAACTAATTGAAAAATGTTGAAGTTTCTGTATATTTGAAATACCCTGTTGCATTCTGAAATGTTGTACAAAAGCAAAATGTGTTGCGAACGCCATTTCATAGACTTTAAAGCAGCGGGATGTGTAATTATTCCAAAAGCACGCTGCCAAGTTGCTGTCGCACGTTCCCTGATCATCGCTGCATGTGGAACGAACGCTTACATGGAGAAGGAATCACAGAGATCTGAACTCCGAGCAGCTTGTGCACAGGATGCAGTCAACTTCAGGCCAGATGTGAACATGTACACACTCAACCTGGAGTTCTCCTAATGAACCCCCCGTTGCGCACCCTCACACACTCGTCCTGAATCACAATAGCCAACATCACCTTCTCTCTCCCAAACTCCTCCTCGTTTCTCACCCCCCACCGTCGGCTCTTCTCTTTAAACACGCTGCTGTGTTTGTTGTTTAAATGGCATTGAGAAAATTGGCCACTTTGGCCACTTCGAAACTCCAGCAGCTGTCGGTAATCGCCTTTGCTGGTGTGTGTGTGCAGAGAGGGTCACAGCAAGCAGCCCAGAAAGCGCCATTAAGAGAAAATGATAGCTGTGTGTCTGAAACTCCATTACACACCAAACACTTTAAAGAGTGGACCGCGCTTCATTATAGGCCACCATGAATTATTCAAAAGTCTCTCTCTCTCTCTCTCTCTCTCTCTCTCTCTCTCTCTGACTCTGACTCTTTTTTTTTTTTCATCTGTCTTAAGACCTTAACCTGGACAAAAGCTTTGAAGAGAGGCCTACAAAAGGAGATAGAGGGCAAATCCGTCTGCATCCGGTGTCAGATAGAGATTTTGTCAAAAGAAACAAGAGGTTATTTTGAGCGAGGACCGAACAAGGGGTAAATGTGACGAGAGCAGAAGTATAAAGAGTCAGACTATGTTAATGGAGGGCAGGAACAGGACGAGATGTGTTTTCCAAGTGTAGATTTTAATGATGTTGGCCATTTTTTAAGAGGAAATAGGCATTCAGGAGTGTGTCAGCGCTTATTCACCCGGCCGTGTGTGTGTGCGTTTGTTTGTGTGTGTGTGTCGTGTGCTTAAGGCCACGGTGACACTGCCCCCCATCTGTGTTGTGACTATTGTAATTACCCATCAGGCACTGCTACTGAGTACATTAAGTGAAAGCAGCACATAAAAAACCTACTGCTGTCTTTCTCTCTCCCCATTCTCTCTGGAAATACATCTCACTAAAGGATTTCATTAGAAGTGTGTGTGTAAAACTATTTACGTCAGCGCTTTTATTGCATACAGCAACTTTCTTTTCCTCGTAAGGAACGAAAAAGCCTCCTTCGGCTACCTGTCATTAAATAGCTATCGCGAAGAAAAAAAAAAAAAAAAGCTGTTAGGTAATGACTCACTCCATACAAATATCCTTGAACGAAGACTTAAAAGCTGCTACACGTTTATTAGCATTTGTAGCGGCTCTGGGAAAAAAAAATTACCATTGCTTGAATTAGTGGGAAATGTATTAGTTGCATCACATGCTTTTTTATTGCGTGTAGGAAAATCAAATTACTTTGGCAGAGATTAGCAGAGTCATAAAGGAACACTGTTGATTTGATTTCGGAGTTTACTTCCGTAGGTGGGATAAACTGCACGCACACGCATGCAAAATTACACTGTGCTGCAGAAACAAGCCTCGTTAGGCCTCAAGAAGCTTCATGAAGCACGAGCAGGATGAATTTCTGTGGGAGTCGTTCGTTGCTGTTCTTGCATTAATTGTTGCATTAAATTAAAAGCCATTGATTAGGGAAAGTTGTTATGATCATTTTAGACACTCTTCATAAATCGAGACGGGAATCGTATTTTAACAATCCTGGTTCTGGTTCTCAATGCCACGATTTCTTCAGGAATCAGTTATTCTCTTTTGTAGCTCTAGGAACTTTGGAAAAGAAACGAAATGCAATTCTTTTACCAAATTAGTGAAACGATTCTTGCAAAAGGTGCATGATGACTTTTTAGAGGCTGCATAATTGGCCATAATACCATAATAATTTGTTGAAATGTATCAAATATTACTGACCAAATGCATAATGTGTGTTATGCACACCAACTACTCTGGTATAAGTTCAGAAATCAGACTATACAAATCATTCTGTATGATTTTGATTCATCAAAAAGTTCATTCCGTGTAATTCCCTTTGATTCACTAAAAAGAACTGACCCATTTGTGTCAGTTGTTCAGAAATCAGACTGAACTGGTCACACTGTATGTTTTTGATTCATTAAAGTGAACTGACTCATCTGGTCATTTGTTTAGGAAATGAACTAAACTGCACTAAAATGAACCGATTCCTGTGCTGTGCATGTATGTTTCTTGTTCAGAGTTGATTCAGTAGAGTCATTTGGTGAGAAATGAAAATAAACTGGTCATGCAATATGTTTTGGATTTACTAAATAGAACTGACTCATTAGAGTCGTATGCTCAGGACTCATTCCACACTGGTTATATTGTATATTTTTTGTATATGTTTTTTTATTCACTAAAAGGAACGGAGTCATTTATTCAGGTATCAGACTCAATTCACACTGTTTATTTAGCGCTGTAGATTCAGTATCAGTGATGCATTGTCACTAAATAAGTGGTTCAAGGTTAAAAAAAAACCTACTTCTTAGTTTCCAAACCATCCCAATTAAATGAGACCTATTCGGTTTTAGTAGTTGTAGGAAATCAAATCAAGTGAATGTGTCACAGAGCAAAATGCGAAGTATATTTCATTTCAGGGGTTTATGGCTTTATACCTAATCTAATATAAAGTTAACAATGTTTCAGTATCTCTTTTTATGAGGCAGTGTCTAAAAGATAAATGACGTTTTATAATGCAGGTTCATTATGATCATATATTGTTACAGAATCCTTTCAGAAGTCTGCTAATATGATGCCGTATGAAGCCTTTTAAGTGAAGTGTCTTATTTTCTTGATGGATTCAGATTGCGACCAGCAGCGTCCGTCGGTGGAGTGTTTCTGTAGATACTACGCATCTATCCGTCAGTCCATTCGTCTTTCTACCCCCCTCTTTCTTCTCCCCGTGGCCTCACCAAACATCTCTATACCATAATGACATTTGCATACAGATGCTTTCCAAACAAGCACCCCATAACCCTCAATCAGCTGAGTCCTGTTACCAAGGCAACCACACACTCACGCACGCACACTGCAGCCCTGTTATTAGTCTACAATACCCCTCAGTGTAGAGCACTACAGGGTCCTGCTCCAGGTGTCCCCCTTTCATTCACACTTTCACTCACTCTTGTCTTAATTCTTCCTCTGTTCTGTCTGGAGTGCTGCGGAAGGAGGCGGTGGAGTCGGGGGTGCGGGGGTAGTTAGGGTTAGGGGTCCTGGTGATGCTGAGTGAGTTGCGTTGAAGGAGATTTACAACTTCTGAATTTTTGAATGGTTTTTAAAACCTCTCAGATCTCACGCAAAGTGGTTCATGAGCGCGACACAAAAATTGTACATTTGTATGGCCATTGTGGCTTAGTTGCACATGAGAAATTGCGCAAAATATTTAATGAAAATTGAAATGAAAAAGTAATATATACTTAAGTAAAATAGCCTGCATTTAAAATATGACCTATAGTAAAATATATATTTTTAATTCTATGTATTTTTAAATTCATATAATCGTTTTTAAAGAAAAAAGGACAGGAATCTACACTTGAATAACAACTTCATAGTACTAATAAACAAATTAAATTGTTTTCTTGTTTCATTTATTTTAAATTAAGCTTCATGTTTAATCTTGAAGGTATACAATAAAATATAAGCTGTAGAATACAAT